>PVIU01032652.1:0-13312 GCA_004026605.1 Ondatra zibethicus | reverse complement strand
TGGATGTGAACCCAAATCTTCCATCATCAGCCTTCAACATGTTGGGATTATAGGTATGCACCAGCACAGATATGACTGTTTGTATTGGTTGGTGGTAGATACTATGAATGTAGTTTTCTTATACGCTAAATATTTTGTAATTCTTATCATTTAGGATCTTACTTTTAATTTTTAGTGCTGGAGAATCAAACATTGAGCCTCTCATATGGTAGGAATCCACTCTACACTTTAGTTGTACCCCCAACTCTAGGTCTTTCATTTAAGTTTTTTCATTTAAGACAGCATTTAATATGGGGTTAATTTTCCTCACTATTCAAACAATGACCTTCCTTAATTACTCTAACCAACATTCTTGGAATTGCAATGATTTATTTATTTATTATCTTGATTCCCAAAGGAGGCATGTATTTCATCATCTTGAGCTTAGTGATTTCTTTTAATCCTTTAATACTATATTTTCCCTTGATGTCAGTTTCTAGGCAATCTCTGTGAAAGTTAAGGTATTCGAAGATGAGCATTTTTGAAATGCTTCCGGAGATACACTGTTGCTTGCTGGAAAATGTAGAACTTGTTTCATCTTTTCATGTCTTCCTTTAAAATTTGTTACAATGAACCTGAACATCATTTACTCAGTATTAATTTTGATCTACTACTAAAGCTAATTCCTTCTGTTTTCTGATTCTTTGTGTGTGATGTTTTCTGCTCTACCTAAATATAACAGGAACTATTACTTGCCCAATGTGAGTTGCATGGATTGTTTTGTATAGCCCTTGGTTCTTTTTCTGGTTCAGCATAGTGTCCTCATTCACACATACTGTGTGCATCCCCAGCTGTATGCTTGGGAATGATTACATATCTTGACAAGTTGTTCTGCAATTTCCTTTTCTTTAGTACTCTGGATTATTTTCTTCTCTAAGACATTTGGCTGTAACTCATTACTTCAGAAAATCTCTGAGCTCTATTTGAGTTAGACCTGCCTATACTACCACTTGGAAACTTTCCAGGTATAGTAAGCTAGGAAAAGTGGAGGGCATACCACATTTGTTACTCATATCTCAGTATTCACTGTCTTTTGTTGCTAGATGTCCAGTGTCTTGAGAAATATCATTTCATATATTTTGTTCTGTGTTGTGGCTGTTTCAGGCAGGAACATAGGTTTTTGTCCTGGTCCATTTCATTTTATCTTGAAATGGTAGTCTGGTAGCAGAGTTTTAATTGTATGATTGTAGTTCAACATCTAAATTATAGAATTTATGATGTAGGAGAGCTCTGGAACTTGTGATAAAGGGAAACTGTACTTATGGGATGCTAGTCAGTGCTTAGATGCCTGAGGCCTCTGGCTTGTATCTTTCTTACTCCAGTGCAGAACTTGGAATGTATGACCATATATTTTGCAGTCTAGGACAGAATTTAGTAGGTAATATGGTCTGTCTGTGACCCTCATCCAAGGAAAAATCTTTAAAGAAACTGTAGATGGACAATGGTATATCAAGGCTCCAGCATTTATTATTTTTTGTTAGATTATAGAAGTGTCACAAATGTCTTTGAAAAATTCTTGCCTGTAGTCATTTCTGATTTTCTTTTAAACTCTTCAGACCTCCATTCTCGATGTGGGACTATCTAAACTCACACTAGCACAGAGATGCAGTCAGTAAGTTTTGATTCCTAAGTCTGGAATATTAGGTAAGAGCAAGCATTTTAAATACATTTCCCAAAAGACAATAAATTAGTTTATTCATTGAATAGACTTGAAAAAAACTGATTTAGTGATGACTTCTATAGGCAGCTTATTATAAGTAGTTGATGGTTGGTTATATTTCACTTGTGAATAAAAAATTGAGCAATCCAAACTGAAGAAATACTTGTGCCTTAGACACAGAATTTTAAATTTTATTTTAGTATGTATTAAGAAATTTTATAATGTTTGTTCCTTACATTTTAAAAGAAAAATATACCTCCCCAAATTTCTGCCCCTGAAAATGTATATAAACACATATATTCAAATAAATCTATACATAAACACATAAAATTTTAAGTCATATCTTTCTTTTTTGCTAACATCAAAATATCTTGGATTTATTATTGTAAAACTAAGAGTGTGTTCAAAATTCATTCATTAGTTTAATAAAATTTTAGACAAAGTGAAAATAGAAATTTGTGTGTTTTTAAAATTTTCAGCATTGTTTCACAGTTTATCTAGAGAAGTAAACAAATGCCAGAAAATTCATTTGATATAAACTTTCTTAAAATTTTCTTCCTGCTCGTTTGACTTTTGAGAGAGTCTAGCTGTGAGAGCCACTGGCCTTGAACATAGACTCTTCCATACTGCAGCCTTCTCAGTGCTAGGATTACAGGTGCTCCACCATACCTGTAGATATGTAAAAATTTCTGTAAGCCAGGTATGATAGTTTCAACACAGGATCAGGAACATATTATATAACACATGAATCTTACTATATATAATTTAACATACAGTTATGAGTAAAGAATAAATCATGTATTATGATAAAGAGATTGATTCTTCAATAAAAACAGTATATGAGAATTTGTTTAGATATTTCAAAACTAAACACCACCTGAATTGCACACTGAATAAATTTTATGATTTAACTGTATCTTAAAATTAATCACTGTATCCTAAAAGAAAATGCAGCTATTTAGTTAAGCAATGAATGAACATATGGTAAGCTTTAAAATAACAAAGAGGAAACCAAACATAAAATACTTTTTGCTATATAAAATTAGGAATTATTTATCAAAAACAGCACTTATTTTAAAAACATTGTAATTAATATGATGAAGACATGACATTTTCATATTTGAAGGGCTTATACCAACTGAACAAAATAGTAGGGTAATAATAGAGAATAGACAATAAATTTCTTGTAGTCTTGAAAACTGGAAAGGCCACAGGACATGAAAAACTTGTCTATAAATAAATTCAAATCAAATCAATTTAATACTCTTTTGTATATTAAATTAAAATTTTCATTAAAAGATAGTTTGGTTCTGTTATAGATGTAGTAAGGCTAATATATTCCAAAATTGCTGATGGGCATGCAAACTATTGTTACCTTATTGGAAAGTAATGTTATTGTATAAGTCATGAATCCAGACTATGTTCCTTGACCTAGTATTTACTGCTTTATTACTTAACAAACCATTCTGGTGAAATACTAAGAAGTATGCATTTTTAAGAACATATATTTATAATATAGCATATTATAATATTCATAGATGTGAATTTTGGAAGTAGTCTGATTGATCAGAATGAGAACATTTAGGTAAATCATGGTGAATTGACATGATTAATATGCATTTATTTAATAAGTTTCATTTAAAAAGTTTGAAATGTATGGGAGTATGCTTATGATATAATATTAAGTGGGAGTAAAGGAGATAGCTAATACATGTAGTAAGGATTCAAGTATCTTAACATACACAGTCTCATACACAAATTAACAAACCACAGGTTAAAAATGCTTTTCCTTGTACTGGAGTCTTAGAGGACTTTCACTTTTGAAAGGAGTTTTATGAGTATGATAATAAACAAATATAAAAGCATTATTGGTTGTGAACTGAAACATAGGGGAAAATACACTATAAGGGAGATAGAAGTGGCTTCTGGGTAAAAAGTCACTTTTAGGTACAAGTATTTCTGAATTCAGATTTTATGTTTCCTACTTAGTAGTTACTTTGGGCAAGTTACGTGGTCACTCTGAGTCTCTTTGTTCACTTCTGTAAGATGTTGATAATAGTATATTTATTATATAGAGTTGTTTGGAAGACTGTGATAACAGAAAGAATATGTAGTGCTGGCACATAATTAATTGCGTCTGGTGCTTAATTGGCTTTTAGCAAGTTTATTATTTCTGTCATGAGTCTTTCTACCAAGACAACATTAAGATAAGATTATGTGTTTGATATAAAGTGTAACTAGCCAAGGTAGTCTTTCTTCCTTGAAATTATGAACGGTATTTAGAGATTTGTCATGTATTAGGTTTCAGTGAACATTTTGATTGTTCGACCACAGAAGTTAAATGAGTAACAAGTACTTTATTCTCAATAAAAAGTTGAAAATGATGTTCGTACACTTCACCATTGGAACATTCAAAGAAATATTCCTGAAACTTAGACAATGACTAATATTAACTCTTCATTTTCTTGTTTTACTAGTAGCGTGAATCTGTATTGTGAAATACAGTAACTATAATCTAAATCGGCAAGTTGATTTTAGCCATGTGATGTTTTATTCAAACTTGAGCCTTCCAAATATGCCAGATTTCTTGAATGAAAATATCAACTTACTAGAAAACAGTATTTTGCCTGATCTGAAAATCCTTGATAGCTCTAAAATTGTATGTAGTGGTTGAGTAGTTGCCAATGTGTGTATAGATTACATACTCAACTCTCAACTGTGAATATATGTATATATATGCCAGTACTAATAAAACCATATAGTGCACATTTAGGTACATTTAAATGAGTCTGATTCTTATAACTGTTTTTAGTTAAATATAGTAGATATTTTTATTTTTAAAAAATTAAAAGCTCAGGTTCAGAGTGTCAAATGACATAATCTGATTTTAAACCTCTAATTCTGACTTCAAGCTTCATATGCTTTTTTCAATTTGTCTTAACATCTTTATTCTCCAACACAAACACAGAAATGTTGAAAAATCGACCGTCATTAAATTCATAAACTTTGCTTACAGGTGTGAAGAGGTGGATCCCTTTTAGATCAGATGTGAGCATGAAAGGATTATTAATTTAACAACTTGTAGTGATAGATTTAGAAACTTAGAGTTAGTGGAGCTACATGTGAAATTACTGAGAAGTGATAATAGGTGGCAAAAGAGAAAATATTAGAAAAATGGAAGTATGAGTGTTAAAACAAAATATCCCTAATAGTTTAATTACTATGAGTGAGTACAGCCACTATGCCAATTCAGTATACCAAAATTAATATTGATTTTATACGACTCATTAAAAACCTAAATATTTTGAAGTACATTTAATGTAAGATGATGTATAAACAGCATGTGTTTCTGAATTATACTTAAATTGCTAATTTTTTTAAAGAGAAGAATTTTAAAGACACTAATATCAAGTATCTGGAAAACATCTCTGGTTTACTTAATGACTGTGCCAATCAAGTAAGATTTAACTACACTTATTTTCTTATTATTTGCCTGGATTTTTCTGTCTACTGCTGTTAAAGAAGTAAATTAAAATTATATAATATAAGAAGAAAGATCAAATGATGAATTATTATTTTATTTTAGGTTCTTTTTACAGAGGAAGATGTGAAATTCTACCTTGCCGAATTGGCCCTGGCTTTGGATCATCTGCATCGATTAGGAATTGTGTATAGAGACCTGAAACCAGAGAAGTAAAATTATATTATGCATTTGTATCCATGCTATCTATATTCCTTTTTAAGATTTTTTTATTACATTGACTTATATGTGTTTGTATGTGTGATTGCGTTCATATGTATGCTGTGGCATGTGTGTGGAGGTAAGAGGACAACCTGGGGGATTCCTTTACTCTCCTTCTACAAGGTGGGTGCCAGATATCAGTTTGTCAATCTTGGTGGCAATTGCCTTTATCTACTAAGCCTTCCTGTCTCTCCACCCTTTATTCATATTTATTTTACATTTTTTGAATGCAAATATATTTTGGCATTTCACTAAGCTTTTTTGAAACATAAAATTTTGATGGTTGATATAATTACATAAAATTAACTTGTACAAAATCATCTTCATAATACACTTTTGTTTTTAAAATACTAATTGAAACTTTCCCAATATATCAAAAAGTGACCAATTTTATATTTATGACTTTTATGTGTTTCATTTTAAAATGCTGAATGTGAAAATAGTGACCAATTTTATATTTATTACCTTCATATATTTTGTTCCATCATATTTAATATGAATTTTTATTTACAGCATCTTGCTTGATGAAATAGGACATATCAAGTTAACAGGTATATAAATTTTCTTATATACTAATAAGCCCATTATTTAATTTCTTTCATCATTCTAGTACATTTTTTCTAATCTTTTTTTGGCGTTCATTTGAGTTGCATTTTATGTTTTGAGTGGATTAAGATTCATTTAAAGGTTACACAGTTTCAGTGTATTCTGAGTACATTTAAAATTCTACAATAGAGGCACAGTACTAATTAAAATTATTTCAGGCAAAAATAGTAGATTTTGGTTTTATTCTACACTGGAAGAATTAGCTGAGTAATTATCACATCTGAAGAAATAGTAATAAACTCCTTCCACCTTTCCCTAACTTTGGAGTCAGTTTTCTGTTCTATATCTCTATGGTTTATATAACCCAGTTTTGTGGGACCATTCAATATTTGCACCTCTCAGCACACCCTTTTACAATACCTCAAACTGGAAGTGACCTTACTGTCTTGAAATGGTTAGTAAATAAACAAGCTATGTGTTATTTCCATGTGACGGGGTACTGAGCAATTAAAGGATAGAAACATTGATTTCCCAATAATTTAGATAGATGACAAAGACATGTTGAGTGAGTTAAGCTCAAGAAGTTACATATGTTTTCAGTACATAGTAAGTTCTGTATTTAAGTTTTGGAAAGCTATAACAAAGAAAAAGAAGATGTATTTTGTACAAAGAAATTTGGATTGGTAAATAGTTAAAGTTAAGTTGCTCTAAATTAGGGAATATAATGTATCAATGTAAAAATAATCAAGCTGTTACTTTATAGCCTGAAGTAAACATATCAACATGAGATTATATACCTCTAAATATTTCAAATATATCTTTTTTAATTTTTATTTTTATTTGCATTGGTGTTTTGCCTGCATGTATGTCTGTAAGGATGTCGGAATTCCTGGAGTTACAGACAGTTGTGAGCTGCCATGTGGATGCTGGGAATTGAACCAAGGGGTCCTCTGGAAGAACAGCCAGTGCTGTTAATCACTGAGTCATCTCTCTAGCCTCTACTTCAAATATATCTTATTATATCTCTTTCATATATATGTTTTGAGACAGGAACTTGTAGTGCTCCTGCCTTTGACATCTAAGTGCTCTAATTATAGGCATGCATTCCCATATATTCGCCTGACTTACTTCCAGAATTTTTATTACATTTTATTTTCTTAATGTAATATTAGAAATGGCTTTTTTGTTTTGTTTTGTTTTGTTTTGTTGGCTTTTGTTTTTTGAGACAGGGTTTCTCTGTGGCTTTGGAGCCAGTCCTGGAACTGGTCTTGTAGACCAGGCTGTCCTGGAACTCACAGAGATCCACCTGCCTCTGCCTCCCGAGTGCTGAGATTATAGGCATGTGCCACCACTGACTGGCTATAAATGTCTTAAATAAAGAGAATGGATATAGTATAATAAGATTAAAAATTATAAAGTCATAACACAAACTTATACAAGTGATTTTCTAAATATTGAAAATATTAAATGTGGTTTGGAAATCATTCTTAAAGAACCTGAATTAATTAACTGAAGAGAGTAACATGGATTAAATTTTTTTCATTTTGGAAATTTGGAGTAATTTGTATATAGTAAAACTCATCGTTCTAATCCTTATGGTGATAGATCCTTATTTTATTTTCCCTTTTTTAGGCAGTATAAAGTAATCTTAATTTCCTATAGCATTCAACTAAGTATATATTTCAAAATATCTACAAAAGATTTAGAAGATTCCTAATACATAAAAAAATTTGAGAAATTGAAAGTGCTAATTGCTGTAATTTAATAATTGCTTTACTACATGCTATCAAATTTAATACCATAACCTGTCAATAAATATTTTATGTCAATTAAAAATTTAAAGGAAATAAAATTTTAAAAAGAAATTCAATATGAAGTGATTACAATGTATGGAGGAACATTGAACACCTGTTGCTAAATTGAAAGAAGCCACGGTAAAAAGGTCACACAGCACACAATATGGCACACGAGTGTAGCAGAGCTTTTGGGGATAGTAAGAAAGATGAATGTTTTCCAGAGAGTGAGGGAGGGAGTAGAAGGTAGGGATGAATAGGTGGGGTGCCGAGGGTTTTTAGGATACAACTCTAGTTGCTAGATGTTATGGTTTATCTGGATTATATCAGTGTTCAAATACATTGATGAGATACAGTCCAGTGGTGATATATATAAAGTGAGGGATGAAAAATGTATAGAATAACAAATGTAATTCTTGTATTGTAATTCTTGGAGACTACTACTAAAACAATAATTCTAAAGATCCTCAAAATTTTACTATTTCTAAACTTTTAGCTAACCCCAACCTATTTCCTATTCCTATAGTTTTATCATTTCCTCCATGTAATATAAACATACATATATAGTAAAAAGGCTTTTAACTCTAGCTTTATTTGTCTGAGGACAGTGCATTCAGAATTCATCCATACTGTTACTTGTTCAGTGGTTTGTTTTCTTTAAAATTATTTACTAGTGTTCTAAAACTAGATTTTATGATGTTGTCTTGGTGTTTTCCATTTGAGGACACTTGTTTCATACTTTGAATAATTATGAATAAAGTTGTAAATATTAGTTAACAGTTTTTCATATGAACCTAATTTATTTGAGTAAATTGCTAAGAACATCATTCCTTATTACTATAGTAAGTTTATATTTAATGAGAAACTTTGAGATTCTTTACCAAAGTGGTTGTAAATTCCCCAAACCTACTGAATGTGTAATAGTTACTTTAGTTTTTTAATAGGCATGCATCGCAACATGTTTTTCTTTTGTTAATAACTCATTTTTTATATATTTATGTCTTTATAAAAATGTTTGTTCAGATCTTTCGACCATTTGTAAAAGCTGGATTTTTATTTCTTGGTAACTTTTGATATTTGTTTTAATGGTTCAAAGACAAAGCAGTAGATAATCCAATATGCAAATATTTCTCCAGTTTTTTATTTTATTAATGTATCTTTTAAAGTTATTAGTTCTTTGAGAGTTTCATATAGTTTTTTTTTTATCATATTCACCCTTCCCTCCCAACTTTTTTCAGATCCGTGCACCTATACCTATAAACTCAATTTTTTGCCCTCCCCCTTTTTAAAATATTTTAAAAATGGCCAATTTCTGCTGCCCAAATGTTCTTCGATGTGTGGTTTTCCACTGGACAGTTGTCGACCTTCCAAGGGCTACACTTTTAGAGAAAACCTCCTTCCCCTCTGTCAGCAGCTACTAATTGCATATATCTCCACAATTACCTTTTAAGCACAATTTTTTTTTATTTTGATGACACTGTGCACACTAAATCTTTCTTCTTCTATGGATTATACTTTTGATGTCATACCCAAGAAATCTTTGTCTCACACAGAATCGGAAAGATTGTACTCCCTATTTTCTTTTTGTAGTTTTAACTTTTGTATTTAATTCTGTGGTACATTTTCAGTTAATATTTGGTCATGGTATGAGTACATTGTGTTTTTTATACTTACATACAAATTTGTTTTAGCACTGTTTGTTTAAATGACTTTTCTTCCTCAATGGAATTCATTTTCATTTTCACCAGAAATAAGCCAATTTTGTTATATGATACGTGTATTTGACCCTAATCATTTCATCCTATAAAATCACATAACACTCTGGAAGAGCAAAACTACAGGTTTGGGGCCTCTGTTGGTGATTCCCAGGGATTGTGAGGAGTGAAGAGACACAGACAAGAGATAGCATGACATGTTTTCTGAAAATTGTTCTATATCTGATTTTGTTAATGATTACAAAACTGTATGGTATGCTAAGCCTATGGAACTGTGCACAAAACTGTAAATCATATTTTTTGCAAATTTAAAAATAAAATCCTAAGTTAGCCTAAAAAAAACTACAGGACTTAAGAGATAAATAAGAGCCACCACTGAAGTATTTACTCAGAGCCACATGATAAAAAAAGGTAGAAAGTGAATGTAAAAACACTGTTTTACATGTTCATATGTATAATTGAGTACTTAATGACTGCAGTGTACACTGTGCCTTCGCTTTGAGCAAGGCCTAAAGTTTGCTTGTAGGTATAGATATCAGAAACATTTCAGTTGTGAGCTATAATAAAGAACTGGTGGGAACTGTATTATCTGAATTTGAAAGGAACACTGTTAGACTAGGTAGACAGAAGTGACTTATAACAAACATAAGCTGAAGTAGCTGGCAGATGTTTGTACTTTCTGTATTCTACTAGTCTCCTGTATACAGTTAGCTAAAGGGAAGTTCACGTTTTGCTCAAGTTGTTTTCCAGTATACAAATTGCATTGAAATTGATTTGCATTTTGAAACAAGATTATAACAGAACTAAATATCTTTCAGTATATCAGTTTAAACATTATTACATTGAAAGTGTATATATGCGCCTAGCTTTCTTTTATATTTGACTGTGTTTATTATGTCTATTATTATTATATGTCTAGTACATATTTAACTTAGTATAAGATAATTCAGTTTTTTATATTTTTATATTTTTCAAAACTTATTTACAGTATTGTTTTCACGTTCTTTCACATATGTTTTAGATTCAGGTTGTTGATTTCTCCCATAGAAAGCTTATTAGAAATTTATTGACATTTCATTAATTCTCTGAGTATGCGTTAGAAGAAATAACAAATTAACAATATTGAATCACCAATGTATAAATACACTATATCTTTCCATGTACTTAGAATGACTTATTTCTTTCATCAATGTTTCTAGTTTTCAGTATAAATATCGTATGTCTTATGTATGCTGATAAGCTATTTGCAAAGTGTTTAGTGGTACTATAATACTCCTTTTAAATTTAAATTTAAATTTCCATTTTTCTGTTACCTTTACAGAAAATATTGAGTTTATGCAGTTTATACAGTTGACTCTCTGAAGGCTTTAAATACAAATGCATTTTTGTCCTTGTATACTGTGCTTTTGTAATATTTTTAAGGTATAGATTACTACGTCACTTTATACTTAGGATAATATGACAGCTTTTGTTAAATTTTTTATCCCTGAAGATTATAGACCTGATAAAATGTATTTAGAGGAAGAGATTTGCCTCAGCAATCTTTAAATGTTCTTAAAGAGCTTCAACATTAAATATAGACTGATTTTTGTTGTTTCAAATTATCTTTTTCAAGAGTAATTTAGGCCAAAGTAAATTGTTTGAATATTTAATTCGTTATTTTGGTTTTTGGTATTTCATATTTCCTGAGATTTTCAACCTCTTTTTGTGATAATGCACAGATTTTGGGCTTAGCAAAGAGTCAGTGGATCAAGAAAAGAAGGCTTACTCATTTTGTGGCACTGTCGAATATATGGCTCCTGAAGTAGTAAACAGACGAGGCCATTCTCAGAGTGCTGATTGGTGGTCATATGGTGTACTTATGGTAAGTTGTATTATTTTCCTTAGTTATGTCAATATATGGTTAATACTATTTAGGGTTTTAGTTTAACTTTTGAGTCAGTTCAGAAAAGGTTTCTTCTGATAATGCATGACTAATGTTTACAACATTGTGATTGGTAAGCAGTAAGGGCTAAGGTTTTAATGTCTTCCTTTTAATGTTGCTATTGAAAAAGAAAATGGCAAGATTTTTTATAAACTGTTTGTATCTGAAATTTAGAAAAGGTCTAGATGATTCTGGATCTCACCAATATTTATATAGTTTTATTATGTATCATAGAATTTATCACCATCTTATTTGTCTAGTTGTTTCACACCTGTCCTAGAAATACTGGCAGTTGTATCCCTATTATATTTTTATCTCACTCAGTAACTAATAGAGTGGTATTTATATAAATTCTCAATACAGGTGATAGTTGGCTATTGAATCATGTCAATTTTCTTTTGAAGTCTAATTATCCATTTTCCTATTTATCATGTAATGTATAGAGGACATGACACTGCTATATACTAAATATCTGTTAAAAGCAGGCATTTGGGGAAGGCAGTATATAAAAACTAATTAAATTACAACATTTTTCCTGATTAAAGAACACATAAAATCTGCTGGAGAAACAATTCAAATAACTAAGGAAACTCTCCAGAAGTGTCCTAAAGTTTGAGGAAGACTTCATTTAAAAGTTAATATAGATGAGAGAGATGGAACTTAAGTACTGAAGTATAAATAAAATTTAATAGTTGCATGCTAAGAAAAGCCAATTTGACTAGAGAAGTCAGGAAGGGTGAAAGTGGTGAAAGTGCAGCTATAAACCTGCAAGCCTTCGTGTGATGCTTTTGGTATGTACAACCGTTATACTCTGAGTCAGGATGGTAAAGAAAAGATAAATTTTAGCCATTATATAAGTAGATTGGAATTATATAAGTAGATTGGTATTATATAAGTAGATTGGAAATGGGAGGAAAAAAATCCCCAGGAGAAGGAAAATAAAATCTTTCAAAATTGCCATAAGATTAGAATTCACAAAAAAGGAAATTTTGAAGGCATTTCAGATAACATTTGACTAGCCTTAGTAGCTGATTAAATGACACAGGTAAGATGGAGAAAATGAATATATGAATTTAGGGATATGAAAGTATAGTAGATTAATAAGAAAGCTATATTGGTAGAAATACCTGCTGGCAACTGGTAGGGAAATAATGCATTTACATGTAGCACAAGTTAACTGTGTGTAAAAAGGGACACTGAAGAAAAAAACGGAATCATTTGGCAACTTTATGAAAAGATTTTATTACAATGAGAGGGGGATGCTATCCAACCGTTTGTGAGGTGGTAGGATTCTTAGATGCAATCTCTCCCTTTTTGTCTGTCTACCATCATATTGCTATAGATTTGGGTGAGAAAAGTAGTGCCTGAGCGAGGATGAGTTTACAGCAGCTGCTTCGTTGTTGTCATGGTACAAGAGAGATTAATTTATAAAGCAACTAAGGTTATAAGTTCAGCTTACATGAACAAAGGACAGATGCCAAAGCCATTAGTCAATTTTAGTTTGCAATATAATTATTAGTTCTATAATTTTGTATGTATATTCATGAGCTTGTTTGTGTGTGTGTGTGGTGGGGGACAGACTAGAAGTTGACAACATGTATCTTCCTCAGTTGAACTTCACTTTATTATTGGACCTGAATCTCATCAGTTTAACTAGACTGACTAGCAAGCTCCAGAGGTATAATTGGAGATCCACTTGTTTCTGTTCTCACAGTACTGAGGTTAAGGATGCGTGCCTGTCACATCCGGATTTTATTTGGGTACTGGGGATCCAAACTGTGTGGCAGACACTTTTTCCACTAAACTATTTCCACAGCTTCTTATAAAGTTCTTTAATGAACTAGTAAGATCTTTAGTTTAAGACTTTGTCCCTCCCTCCCTCCCTTCCTCCCT
>PVIU01032651.1:0-13316 GCA_004026605.1 Ondatra zibethicus | reverse complement strand
ATAGAACACCCCAGCCAAGAGAGTACCCCAGCCAAGAGAGTACCCCAGCCAAGAGAGTACCCCAGCCTATAGAATACCCCAGCCAAGAGAGTACCCTGCCTATAGAATACCCCAGCCAAGAGAGTACCCCAGGCTACAGAATACCCCAGCCAAGAGAGTACCCCAGGCTACAGAATACCCCAGCCAAGAGAGTACCCCAGCCTATAGAATACTCTAGCATATAGGATACCTCAGCCTATAGACTACCTCAGCCTATAGGATACCCCAGCCAAGAGAGTACCCCAGCCTATAGACTACCCAAACCTATAGAATTATACCCTCAGGGCCTGTTTTCCTTCCTCTATTGAACCACCCTGGAAGTATCCTTATAGACAAGTCCTGGTTTGAGCCCTAGCTTGTCTCCTAGGTGATTCTGAATCTTGCCAAGTGGTCAGTAAAGAACCATCCCAACTCCCAACTCCCTGTTAGAGCATTAATATTTAGGGTACCAATCTGCAGCATAGGGAAGAAGGTGGACATGGTGTTGCAGGAGAAGGAGGAGTTTAAGATCATGGTTGCAGGCCTACACTGCAAAATGGGAGCCATGCAGACAGTGGAAAACCAAGTGAGGGATGGGTCTGGGGGCTAGCAGAAAAACAAGATGGTTTTATCTGGTCTGAACTGGAATAGAGATAGAGAAGTACTCTTTAAAAGTGGCTCTTGAGGAAACCCATTCTTAGCAGAATTCCCTGTTGCAGGGAAGTCACCACTCTCAACGAACCCTGCTTGCCCTCCAAAATAAATGACCCCCAAATCCCATTTTTAGAAACAGAATGTTTACTAATGAAAATTAAATTACTTTCCCTGCTAGTGTGAATGAGAAGAAATCAGTGATATGAGAAGATTGATGTTGACATTGAAAAGAGAAATCCAGGTAGATGTTTTAGCTGCCATTGCCCGGGAGAGGGTCTTCACACTCCCAGAGGGGTGCCAGTGGAGAAAACTGTCATACACTTGCCAGGGATCTCACTACATCAAAGTCAGAACCCCATCTTTGACATGAAAGTTTTAGACTGAAACAGATTTTTATCCTAGAAATTCATTGGCACGCATAGTGGTTTGAGAGAGAATGGCACCGATGGCTCATTGTGGTCCCTGCTTGACTGACTACAAAGGAAGGATTGGAAGGCATGGCCTTGTTGGAGGAGCTGTGTCACAGAAGGCTGGCTTTGTGGTTTCAAAGACCACACCCAGTCTCTCTCTCTCTCTCTCTCTCTCTCTCTCTCTCTCTCTCTCTCTCTCTCTCTCCCTCCCTCCTGTCTGAGGATCTCAACGCCGTGTCTGCCGGCATGATGGTCATGCACTAATCCTCTGAAACTGTAGCCGATTCCCCAACTAAACGTTTTGTTTCATAAGCTGCCTTGGTCATGGTGTTTTCTCATAGCAATAGAAAAGACGGCAAGGGATCATGGCACTGAGGGTCCTGGTCTGATGGAAGAATTCATACACATGGTTGCAAACACATTTAGTCCTTAAAAATTGTACAGCACTATGGGAAATTGTCTCAACACACCATTTTGTGGGTACATGTTATGTTCCAGCCCCTGTTACACGCAACAAGTGGTGTAGAAAATGGTGGCTTGTCAGTGTAGTATTAAAAGCATATCATCAGGATATGCTATGGGCTGGGCTTGTTGCAGCTGAACCTAGAGGACAGGATACAGAAGGGGAAGCTCACCAGCTCTTATAGCCAACAGGTCAAGCTCAGTCTCCGGGTCTTGACCCCTGAAGCAGTATGGTATGCGGAGAGGTAGTTAATCCCTTTGGGTCTTAGCTATCATACTTACTAAGTAGCTTACTATGAAGATTAAAACTTAAGCTTTTTTTTTCAAAGTTGCCAAATTGTTCTCGCAAATATGCACATCTCCATTCTACCATGTCTTCACCAACACTTGATATTGTCAGACTTTCCAAAGCAAAGGAGGCAGAAGACATCAAACAAAACCTCAAGTTCCTTTACAACTTTTATAAAATAAATAAATAAATGTTTCTAAATTATAAATTAAGATAGAAAAATGGCTTACTACATTTCTTTAGTCAACTTTATTTGTAGTGAATGTTATTTGTTTATGTCTACCAGAAGAAAAGTCTGTGCAACAGAGACCTGAGTCATAGCCGGGTGGTGGTGCCACACGCCTTTAATCCCAGCACTCAGGAGGCAGAGGCAGGCAGATCTTTGTGAGTTTGAGGCCAGCCTGGTCTACAAGAGCTAGTTCCAGGACAGGCTCTAAAGCTACAGAGAAAACCTGTCTTGAAAAAACCAAAACCAAAACAAACAAACAAACAAAAAACCAGAGAACTGAGTCGTGCCATAGAGTGAGCCATTTAAATAGCTAGCACATTGAGGGATGAAAGCCAGTAGTACCTGTGAAGCTGGACACTTAAATGAGAAGTCAGAAATAAAATCTTACACATTCAGAAGACGCTAGGTATATATCAATAACATGACTGTGTATCAAAATGGATACCAAAAAAACTTGTAATTTTCAAATCTTTTTAAACATCTTAGGCAGTTAATATATAGATGCTCACACAATGTTGATTATAGCCCTGGATTTCTTTCAGGATAATCTTTGTTGAATTCCTAAGTTTTGCTTAAATTAAACTCACATATCCTTAGCCTGGTCTGGTGACACAGTCCTGTGATCCCAGTCACTCAGCACACTAGGGCAAGGGACACTAAGCTATTGTATTACCTTGTCTGCAGCATTGATTCGAGACCAGCAGACCCACCCAAAGAGTGAGGAAAGTAATCTCAGCGCAGAGTGCTGGCCCAGCAAGCGGGAAACCCTGTATTCAACCCTGAGCACCATACAGAAAGTAGGGAGAAAGAATGAACTAATGAAGGAAAGAAGCGAACAGAAGAAAAGTAATTTCTGGTATTAGCATAAAAACACGGATCAATGGAATAGAATCAAAGACACTGATGCAAATCCACACACTTATGAACACCTGATTTTTGACAAAGAAGCCAAAAATATATAATGGATAAAAAAAGCATCTTAACAAATGGTACTGGCGTAACTGGTTGGTGGAATGTAGGAGAATGAAAATATATCCATATCTATGGCCCAGCATAAAACTTAAGTTCAAGTGGATCAAAGACCTCAACACAAATCCAGCCACACTGAACCTCATAGAAGAGAAAGTGGGAACTAACCTTGAATGCATTGGCACAAGAGAAGCCAGGGAACAAAGAGGACCCAGGAGGGAAATGCATAGATACCCTCAGGAAAAGGAAACAGATGAGACATCCTGGGTAAACTGGGGGGAGGGATAGAGCAGAAGGTATAGGGGATGGGAACATGAAGAATCAGGATGGTTGGGTTGGGGGAAGGACAGAGGTAGAGAGAGTAATGAAAGAGATGTCTTGATAGAGGGAGCCATTATGGGTTTAGGGAGAAATCTGACACTAGGGAAATTCCCAGGGATCCACAAGAATGACCCCAGCTAAGACTCCTAGCAATAGGGGAGAGGGTGCCTGAACTGCCCTTTCCTTATAATCAGATTAGTGACTACCCTAATTGTCATCAGAGAGCTTTCTTTCATCCAGGAACTGATGGAAGCAGATGCAGAGATCCACAGCCAGGCATTGGGCTGAGCTCTGGGAATCCAGTTGAAGAGAGAGGGAGGAGAGAGAGATTATATGAGCGGGCAGGGGTCGAGATCATGATGGGGTGGGTTCCACCGAAGAAAGCCGACCTGTGTTTATGGCGCTTATGAACTCTGAACCAGCAGTTACGGAGTCCGTATGGAACCGACCTAGACCGTCTGCATGTAGGTAACAGTTGTGTAGCTTGGTCTTTTGTGGCACCAGGTCCTGTCCCTGGCTCTTTGGAACCTATTTCCTATGGTAAGATGCCTTGCCCAGCCTTGCTGTAAGATGAGGAGCTTGGTCCTGCCTCGACTTGATACGCCATGCTTTGTTGACTACCATGGGAGGCCTTACCCCTTTTGAGTGGAGGAGGAGGAGTGTATGGGGGGGGTAGAAGGGAGGCGGGAGGAGGGGAGGAAGGGGAAACTGTGGTTGGTATGTAAAATAAATAAAAAAGAGGACAATATTTTTATAGTTTTTTCCTTTTATTGAAAATAGCTTTTTTCCTACATAATATATCCTGATTAAGGTTTCTTCTCCCCCTCCTTCCAGTTCCTCCCCACTTCCCTTCCTGTGTGGATCCACTCCCTTTCCATCTCTCATTAGAAAATGAACAGGCTTCTAAGGGATACTGCTGAAGTAAAACAGAATGAGATAAAACAAAACCAAACACATCAGCTCACAGGATAAACAAATAGAAAGAAGAGAGCCCAAGAAAAGCCAAATGAAGCAGATATGGAGCCGAGACCCACTTGGTTGCTTACTCAGGGGTTCCACAGGAACATTAAACTGGAAGTTATAATATATATTCAAAAAATCTGAAGGATAAAAAGAGAGGGAAATATATACATATAAATAAAATAAAAATCTGATGAAATAAAAAATAAAATCCCTGACATAATATTGTGAGACAAGGAACCTCCACTGACGCTGTTGACTTCGTTTCTCCACTGGTCGCCCACTGCCAGGCGTGCAGTGTGCCCTCAACAGTAGCTTGTTTCTCAGAGACTCCTTAGAGGAAATTAAATTTTCATTTGCAAGTGGAGAACAATTGAAGATTGCTTTTGAATTAGGGATCGGAGCACTTGTCCACATCTCGTTCAGTCCTAGGATACTATTTGGGGCACACATATGCAGGCCCTGTGCATGTTGCTTCGTGTGTGTCCATCCCATTGTTATAGAGGACTGTGTGTGTGTGTGTGTGTGTGTGCATGTGTGTGCATGTGTGTATGTGTGTGTATTGTGTGTGCATGTGTATGTGCATGTGTGTATGTGTGTGTGCCTGTGGGGGGGTATGGGGGAATATGTGTGTGTGTGTGTCCTCTATCCTCTCTGGCTCTTACACTCTTTCTGTCTCCTCTTTCCTAGGGTTCCCTCAGTCCTGAGGGGAGAGATTTCATGGAGACATCCCATCTAGGACTGAGTATATCAAAGTCTCTCACTCTGGGTGTAATGTCTGATTGTGGGTCTCTGTATTTGGTCCTGTCTGCTTCATGAGGAAGCTTCTGTAAGGATGGATGAGCAAGACACTGATATGTAAGTGTAGTAGAATGCCATTAGGGGTAATTTTATTGCTTCTCTTTTAACAAAAACCTTTCTACTGTAGGTCCTTGAACTATCTAGTCTGATGGTGTGGGCCATCCAAGCAGTGTCAGGTGTAAGCTCTATCTCATGGAATGGTGCCTTAAGTCAAATCAGATATTGCAGTGATATTTCATTTGTATTTTAATAAATAAAACTTGCCTGAAGATCAGAAAAGTAAAACAGCCGCACCAGCCAGCCTTACAGACCAGGCAGCAATGACACACACCTTTAATCCCAGTAGACACACTAGCTTGCCATAGAAACCAGGAGATATTGGTGGACGCCCTTAATCCCAGAACTAGAGAGGATTATAAAACGGGAGGAGTCAGCTCTCAGTCTCATTCTGAGGTTCCTGGAGGCAGGATCGCCACTTTCAGTCTGAGGTCAAGGTGAGAGCCTGGCTGGATGCTTTGCTTTCTGGTCTTCAGTTTGAACCCCAATATCTGTCCTTGAGTTTTTATTAATCATGTTTCAAGACACTGGTTGGTTCCTCCCACAAGCTTTGACCACTATTGCCCTAGAAGATCTTGCAGGTAGGCCAGCATTGTAGATCAAAGAAATGGTGGCTTGGTTGGTGTTTCCATTTTCCTCTGGTCACACACAGAGTATCTTCCTCTACCAGAAACAATGACATATAGGGGTGAAGGCTCTATGAAGGCACGAGCTCAACTTCTCCATGTTCAGTGAGTCCTACAAGTGCTGTCTTTAGCAATGGGGCCTTGCTGTCACTTTGTGGAGAGCAGCCTATTGTCTTCACAACCACCTGGGTTATTTGAGGATTCCCATAGGATCCCTTTGGCCAATATCTCAATTAGATGCAACCCAGTTTCATCACCAGAAGCTTCATTTGGTGACAAGAGATATCTAGTAGGCTCTCTCCCCCACTATTTGGTGATTTCATTTAGATCCCCTCATAATCATCTACGACATGAAGTTTTCATATTAACCCTTAATTTGCCTCTCTTTGTATTCTCTTGCCTCCATTTCCCCACCCCTCCATAGTTGATACTCCTATTCCAGCCATCCCTCATTATCCATCCATAACTATCTATTCTGTTTCCCCTTCCTAGGGAGATCTATCTGTCTCCCCTAGTCCCTTACTCTATGCCTAACCTCTGTGGTCCTAAGGATTGTAGATTGGTTATCAGCTAATATCCACATATAAATGAATACATAGCACATCCATTTTTATGGGTCTTGGTTACCTTACTTGGGATGATTTTTTTCTAGTTCTATCCAATTGCCTATGAATTTAATGATTTCATTTAACAGATGAGTAATGCTCCATTGTGTAAATACCACATTTTCACTGAGGGACATATCAGTTCTTTCAAATTTCTGACTACTATGAATAGAGAATTGATGAACATGCTTGAGCAAGTGTTTCTGTGGTAGCATGAAGCATCCTTTGGGTATATGCCCATGAGTGGGAGAGATGGAAATTGAGGGAGATTCTCTTCTTCCTAAGGAACAGCCACACTGATTTCCACAGCGGCTGTACAAGTTTGCCCTCTCAGAAGCATTGGGGGAGTATTCCCCTTACTCCACATATTTGCCAGCATGATCTGTCACTTATTTTATTGATCTTAGCTATTTTGATGGGCGTAATATGAAATCTCAGAGTAGTTTTGATTTACATCATCTTGATGATGAAGGATGGTGACATTTAAGTGCTTATCAGCCATCTGAGTTTCCTCATTTGAGAATTCTGTACCATTTTAAAATTGGGTTACTTGTTCTCTTGATATCTAGTTTTTTTGAATTCTGTAGATACTTTGGATATTAGCTCTCTGTCAAATGTTATAGTTGGTAAAAATCTTTTCCCATTCTATAGGCTGCCCCTTTGTCCAAATGATACTGTCTTTTGTCTTACAGAAGCTTTTCAGTTTCATGAGGTCTTGTTTATTAATTGTTGACCTTAGTGCCTATGCTAATGGTTCAGATCTTTTACTGTACCAATGACTTCGAGGCTATTCCAGTCCTTCTCTTCTGTCAGGTTCACTGTATCTGGTTTTATGTTGAGGTCTTTGATCCACCTGGCATTCAGCTTTGTGCAGGGTGGTAAGTATGAATCCATTTGGATTTTTCTACATGCAGTACACTCTGACCAGCCCTATTTGTTGAAGATGGTGCCTTTTTCCCAGTGTATATTTCTGGATTCTTTATATAAAAAAAAATCGGGTGCCCATAGGTGTGTGTATGTATGTCTGGGTCTTCACTTTAATTTCATTGATCAATGTGTCTATTTTTATGCCAATACTATGCAGTTGTTTTTATTACTACAGCTCTGTAGTACAACTTGAAACTGGGAGCGGCAAGACCTTCAGCAGTTCTTTTGTGTTAATCTTACTGATCCATGAGCATGGAATATCTTTCCATCTTCTGATATCTATTAATTACAACACTGCTTGGACAATGACTCAGGTATGTCTCTAGCTAGCGCTTGCATCTTAAATTAACCCATTTTTATTCATCTGTGTATCGCCATGAGGCTGTAGCTTACTGGGTAAAGTTCTGTTTGGGTGTCTTTCTCCTTCAGCAGTTACATGGTGTCTCCCTGACTCCACCTACTCTCTCTCTATATCTCTTCCAGCCTGGCTATTTTCTGCCCTGATGGACCTGCATCCAGTCTGGTCTCTCTTACTTACTCCCCTTCCTGGTCCACTGAAATGAGAGTAAGCACCCCCATCACAGCAGTTACACCATGCCTTCCCCAACGATGGACTGAACCCTCTCAGATCGTGAGCCAACATAAACCCGTTTTCCCTTAAGTTGCTTCTTTAAGCATCTTAACCCCAACAATGAGACCTATAACTATCACAGAGTAGAAACTGCCTTTTATTTTCCTCTTTTTCTAATCGGCTTCCTTCTGGTCTTTCTGGATCTGATGATCATAGCTCCCATTGGAGACAGACATAAGACCCAGAGCTGGCCATTCAGGGTGCTTTCATGAGCAAAAGATGGTTTCTTGCTATATCATTGCTAATCTGGAGCTCATAGTATAGAAATGTTTATGGACAAGCCAAATGCTTGACAGATCATAGAGAATAGGGAAAAATTAGACAAGAGAAAGAAAGGGATAGATGGAAGGAGGGAGAGAATGAGGGAGGAAAAGGGACAGAAACTACTTGAGTAGCCCTGAAGCCTTTCTATGTCCATGATAAATTTAGTCCAATTTCCATGAGAATGCCCAGGGCATTGGCATCCTAGTACCACAAGCCTTTTAATGCAGGAGCTAAAATTGTAACACCAAGTACGGAGTGCTCTGTGAGCCCCTAAGATGTGAGGCTGGCTGCAGGGGGCAGACGGCTTCTGACGAGTGTTTTCAAATCAATTCAAAGCAATACATGTGGCAAAGCAGCAGCCAGTCCCTGCATAGAATGCCAGCCTGCGGAAGGCAACCTCTGCATCCCAACAGATAGTACCGGGTTATAGTGGGCTGTAGCCTCCATCTCGATTCTCCCTCGGTAGCAAAACCAGGGTTCCTGCCGATCAGAGACAAGCCAACCATTTCCCTCCCTGATAGACAGCTGTGTTGGTGAAGAAAAGGCAGCCCAAAGCATCCCTGGGGTTTGTCGTCAGCTAAAGTGAACGGAGAGCTACCCTTCCGGAACTGCTGAGTGTTACCCAGCTGACGCACCGGTTGCCATGGTGCCAGAGCGCACTTTGCCATTGCCGAAATCTCTGCACCTGTACCTGCAAAATGTCACTGACAGGAAGCTTATTGTCGTGATTAAAATAGTTAGTCATGCATAAGCAGCACCGGGGAGCGTTATACTGGCCAGGAATGTGGTGTCTCCGTAGGTCTGATAGGAACGCATATGAGCGTATTTCAGCGGTAGTTCAAAGTCATTTAGAAGCATTTACTGAGAGGCAGTGATGTGCAAATGTCAGACAGAGGGCACATGGTGTGTGTGTGTATGTATGTTGTGCTCTGGGGAGGTCAGACAGTGGCAACTGAAGGGTTGGTGTACATGCAGTGAAAATCAAGAACACGGCCTGGCTCTTGTTCCAGAGCTGCTAGTGGAAACAGCGAACTGTTTTGGTGTGGTGCAGAAGGCACAATGGAGAAGGTGATGATCACATAATGTCCACCCCTCTCTTTCCCTCCTGTTTCCTGTCCTAGCCCAGGCCCTTCCCCTGCACTCTGGAAGCTGGCTCCTAATTTTTCTTTCCGGAGTTAATGGTTTTTAAAGATTTGTTTTTATATTTATTGTGTGTATGTGTCTGTGTGAATATATGCCACATGTGTGCGTGCAGAGGCCAGAAGAGAGCATCCAGTTTCCTGGAGCTAGTTTTAGGTGGTCCTGAGCTGCTCGATGTGGGGGCTGGGAATTGAGCTCACATCTTCTGTAAGGGCAGCCAGTGCTCTTAACCACTGAGCCTTGACCCCAAGTCCCATCTCTCTGCAGTCAAATGTGTTCTCCACCTAGAAGGGAGCTTGTCTCTCTAAGGTCGGTGACTCTCTTTCTGCTCAGGGTCTTTGGCATCTCCCTCCTGCCTTCTCCATATCCATCCCAACTTTCATCTTTATCTTTTTCTTCTCACTCCTCACACTTTCATTCTATTGAGTAATTTTCCGCACTCTCTCCCAGGGCCTTGAGCTGGACTGTGCCAAGATACAAATCATTGAAAATGCCCTTCACGAACCCTGTCTTCCAAGCAGGCACAGTGTCCCCCTTGGTGTGTGGCATGCTTTGTTTTTGCTTGTTTGAGACAGGGTTTCACCATGTAGCCGAGGCTGGCTCAAACTCGTGACCTTCTTGCCTTAATCTTCCTAGTGCTGGATTTCAGGTATGTACTTGCAGGCTGGATTTTTAGTGATCTGGAATTATAATTATTCTATAATTTTTCCTGAGCATATTGAGGGCAAGAGCACGTTTGTTTGTCTTTGAACTTTGCATACATCTTGTTATACTCCCAAATTTGGGGCCTCCAGTTAGAGTCTGGGACAAATGAATGGAAGAGTACCATCAGGGACAAGTTGTTAGGGAACAATGAGTAAAATCAGGTGTATATATGCTTTCACCTACATATAAAATGAAAACATGTTCAGTGTTTTCTGTGATTCATTCACTAAATCAGAAAGCCGTTGGATACCCCTGGCTCAGGAAGAATTTTAAGAATCACATGTCAGTAACAGGAAACAGCCCTAGTTGGTAAGGGAGGTGAAAACTGATTTGGGGATGGAGCAGGAGGAAGGGCAGGCCAGTGCATTTCCATCGCTAACCCAACACATCTGTAAGTGTCTATGGACAAGAAACGTGTGGGGCATCCTACAACCCAGAGGCTGCGAAGGAGCTCAAGGACCTTGAGGGGTACATGACTCAGATACACCCCCTTTTCCACTTCAGACATGGATCCATGTCTGTTTCCATGCCTTTCCTTTCTGTAGTATGTTGTGACATAATGTCCCCGGATGCCCCCTGCAAACTGAAGGCAGTGAGGGACTGATGGTTGCCAACACTGCCCCTTGTGCCCTATGCTCAGCTTTCTCCTTAATAAATATTGTTCATTTCTCTACCTAAGATTGCTATTTATTAAAATAGAGAATAGTAGGCCCCGGAAGGTGCCTCAGCTGGTAACATGTTTGCTGCACAAATATGACGACCTGAGTCTGATCTCCAACCCCCCAAAAATGTCAAGGATTGTGGTGAGTGTGTGTAAGCCCAATGCTGGGGAGGCAGGGACATGCTGAGCCCGCTGGCCAGGCAACTTTGCCTACTCCGTGAACTACAGGGCAGTGGGAGAGTCTGTTTTAATGAAACATGGACGGTGACTCCTGAGGAATAAAAACGGTATTTTGGTCTCCTCATACACATGCACACATGTGTACACCCGTTCTGACACGGGTCCATACACATACAAAAAAGATACAGGGTAATGTAAAAGAGCAAACATTACTGTATGCCAAGTACTCCTCTGAGTGCTTTGTTTATTTAACCTTAGCAGCCCTTTGAAGGACTTATTAAAACTGCCTCTATCTTGAGATACGGATGCTGACACAGAGTGGGAAACAGCGTCGCTCAGATTACACAGCCGGCAATGGATGGACCTGGAATGAACGCCAGGTGTGTCTTTTTTGCTTTCATTTTTAAAATTTATTTAAAACACTATCTTTTCTCATTTTACAGGCTAAATCCAGTTCCCACTCCTTCCCCTCCTCCTGCTCCCTCCACCCCTCCCATGCCACCCACATCTACTTCTCAGAGAGGGTAAGGCTCCCCATGGGGAGTCTAGCACATTGCTTTGAGGCAGGACCAAAGCCCTCCCCACCATATCTAGGCTGAGCAAGGTGTCCCTTCAGAGAGAATGGGTTCCAAAAAGCCAGAACAAGCAGTAGGGATGAATCCTGGTCTCACAGCCAGTGGCCCTGCGGTCTACCCCAGCCATACAACTGTCACCCACATCCAAGGGCCCAGTTTGGGCTTAGGTCGGTTCTCTCACTGTCAGGCAGGAGTTGGTGGACTCCCGTTAGCTCAGGGAAGCAGAATGCTCACCTGCCAGGTGTGTCTTATAAAGCACCGTGCTGGTAAGATCAATTAATGATTTAAAGGGTGGTGTGGTAGCTCAAACCAACTTTAGGAGTCAAATTTTAATTATTCCTTAGGCAAATCCTATACAGATTATAACACAGAGATTCGAATGTATCATCTTCTTAAAGAAGCATTAGATAACCAGGCTTACATTAGCCTCCTTCAGAGACAGCTTTTTCCAAATTAAATGTGATTTAATACAAAATCTTCAATTTATAGAATTTCTACACACTAGCGTAAGGTACTTATTGGATTCTTTGAGACCTTTCCCAGCAACTACAACATAGGATCACATGGTACGGTTAACACAAAATAGGGTGCGATTAGGTTTTCTTACATAGTTGAATGAGTGTACTTTTAAATTTACCTATCCATTTTCTCATTGAACACATTGAACATTTGTCATGACCTGAAGTGTGATCCTAGTTAGTCTTATCAATAAAACCTGGAGTCAGATATCGGGGTAGAGGCTGAAAGACGAGAGAAAGAGCAGCAGCCACCAGAGACTAAGAATCCGCGACTGAGAGAGCCAAGAGCCTGTCTACAGCCCGCCTCATCACTTCCTTTCTCCGCCCTGTGTTGTCACTTCCTGTCTCTTCTCAGTACAGACCTCCAGACTTCTATGGTTAACTAGCTAGCTCCACCCTCTGATCTCCAGGCAAGCTTTATTTGTCAGAACACAAACAATCACAAAGATGACTGATCTGGTCACAGTTCAAACCGATGAACTTAACTGTCCTGTAACTGTAGGCTTTTAGCCCAGTATCTATCCAGGTGTGACCGTAAGCACGTTCAGACTCTAACTGATGAGGACCTTAGCATGGCTCTACATTTGTAGAATATTTAAGAGCATCCTGATTCAGCAATGCAAGGCTCTGGATAGGGCAGGAAACTGGATAGGATAGACAGAAAATGCCGTCCACATGGTATATGCAGACTTGGATAATGGAGCTTCTGTCCTGGTTTTGCAGATGTCTGGAAAGCTCGGAGGAGATGCAGGGAACAAACACAGAAACCCGTAGGTTTAAAATGTATTGTTACAAGAGCCAACCAGAAGGACTGAGATGATTCATAAATGAAGAAAAAGTTTGGAGATTCCTCAACATCAGTGAAAAGTAATTACAAAGAAAGATGGGAGCCAGGTGTGATGGTGTGCACCTGTAATCCAAGGCCTGGGCAGGACTTTACATGGACCCTAACCTTTTTTTATTAATGTTATTGAGCTATACATTTTTCTCTGCTCCCTTCCCTGCCTCTCCCCTCCTCTTCAACCCTCTCCCATAGTCCCCATGCTCACAATTTACTCAGGAGATCTTGTCTTTTACTACTTCCCATGTAGATTAGATCCATGTCTGTCTCTCTTAGGGTCCTTATTGTTATCTAGGTTCTCTGGGATTGTGATTTGTAGGCTGATTTTCTTTGCTTTATGTTTAAAAACTACTTATGAGTAAGTACGTGTGATAATTGTCTTTCTGGGTCTGGGTTACCTCACTCAATACAATGTTTCTAGCTCCGTCCATTTGCCTGCAAATTTCAAGATGTCTGGTGTAGGAGGGTCTTCT
>PVIU01032650.1:0-13289 GCA_004026605.1 Ondatra zibethicus | reverse complement strand
CCCAGCATGAACTAAGATTCTAAAATCCCTGTTGGCCACACCCTCAAGGCAGAGGCAACTCGATCTCTGTATTTTGGAGATCAGACTGATTTACATGAGTCTTTCAGGACCCCGAGGGCTACATGGTGAACCTCAAAACAAACCAAAATCTAAGATCTCAAGATCTCTATATATCCACAACAAATAAAGAGCTGGGGTTGATAATCAAGATTCTCTAATCTGGCCTGGGAATATAGCCCAGTTAGTAAAGTGCTATCCTGGCACAGGTCCTGAGTTCCATCCCAGGCATGACTGAGCACAGGATGCCCCAGCTACATATTCAGCTCAAGGGCAGCTTTTGCTCACGAGAACCAATCTCAGCAAACAAAAATGTTTCATTTTAAAAAGTGTATGTTTATATGGAGAGATAGCTCGGGAGTTAAGTGAGCACCCAGTTGTTAGAGGACCCAAGTTCAATTCAATCAGGTCAGGTGACCTTCATAACTCCAGGGGACCCCACGCCCTCTCTGCACTCACACACACAGAGAATTACAAATAAAATCTCAAGAGACTTATAATAAATAAGGAACTCGAATCACTAATCCAGGATCTCCCAGAGGAAGAACTCTATGAAATGTTTATGGAAGAAATAATGTCCAATCTTCCCAGGAGTCGCAGGGACACTGAGGAAGCCACCATTATCACTGTTTTTCTATTCCAATGGAGACGAGGTTTCAGCGAGTAGTCCAGGCTGGTCTAGAAATACTGATTCGCCTGCCTCAGCCTCCCAAATGATCATAGGTGTGTGCTGCCATCATAACTCTCATCCTCAAGTCAGAAAAGACACAGGGTGGTGTGGAGCTGTGGCCCAACTCCCCCATCATATAAATGCAAATTTCCTAAGCAGCTGCCGGCACAGGAACTCAGCAGCTTGGTTAGGCCCTGTGCCCAAGTGTCATCACCCCAGGAATTCAAAACTGAGTCAATGAAAAGTCAGCTATAGTACCCCAGGCTTTAACAGCACACGGGGGAAACCTGTGATCTCATCAGGTGACACAGGGAAGGCAGCTCAAAAATCCAAAACTGTTTCCTGTTTAAAATACACTCAGTGGGAAAAGAAGAAATCCCATCGGCAGCAGGAAGGACATTTATGTCACCTGGCGATGATGGGCACTGGTTCCCAGTACCACACGGATCAGGGAAGGTCAGCTGGGACTGGGGCTGAGGCTCATTTACAAAATGCTCGCAGCTCGGTGCAGCAGGCAGAGTGCTCATAGCTGTCAGGAGCGTGCTTAACATCTAGATATTAAAGTCTTTGCAGCGCACTTGGTAGGACTTATAGCTCAGTAGAGGAACTCTTTTGGTAAACTGCTTGTGGCTCACTTGGTAGAGTGCTTGTCTGCATTAAACCCTGAGTTGAAACTGGATTTTTGTTTGGACAGCTCCCAAATAACAACCTGGAGACTTATTAATTATGAAAGCTTAGTCTTAGTTTAGGCTTTTCCCAATTAGCTCTTATAACTTAGTTTAACCTGTTCCTATTAATCTACATTCTGCTACACGGCTCAGCTACCTCTGCTGTCTACCATAAATCCTACTTCTTCAGTGTCTTGCTGCATCTCTCAATCACCTAGGTTTTTTCCAAGTTCTTCTCTCTACCCAGAAGTCCTGCCTATTCCCTCCTATCCAGCTATTGGCCATTCAGCTCTTTATGAAACGAATCAAAGCAACACATCTTCACTCGTTGTAAAAGAATATTCTGCAACATTGAGTTCCACCCCACCTGCAGAGACCTGTCATGGTGGGTACACCTGTCGCCCGGCAGGTGAAAGGTAGGGACAGGAGGGTCAGTAGCTCAAGGTCTCTGCCCCCAACACCATGGAGACCACAGGAGCCGGAGATATCTGGATATGAACCAGGGACTAATTTCTGTCATCTGGCCAATCCTAATCCTTCTCAGATCTCTGACATTGATGACAGTGGGCAATCAGCCCTTCCGTCGAGGCTACATCTCCTTGTTAGGTTGCTTTTTTGTTTTGTTTTGTTTTTGTTTTTTCAAGACCTGGTTTCTCTGTAGCTTTGGTGCCTGTCCTGGAACTAGCTCTTGTAGACCAGGCTGACCTGGAACTCACAGAGATCCGCCTGCCTCTGCCTCCTGAGCACTGGGATTAAAGGCGTGTGCCACCACCATCCAGCACCTTGTCATTGATTAGCTGGGCGCCCAAGTCTATTGTAAGGAAAGGCAGACAGGTTTGCCTTGCTCACCAGCTCTCTACTAAAGAATAAATAGATAGGATTCAGCTGCAGGTTTTTACTGAAGGCCATGGCTGACCCTGTCTCTAGTAAATGAGCAGATGGGAGGAAGAAGTTCAGAAACATTCTTTCTTTGGCAATATTTTTCTCACAAAGCTCATTTTCTAATGATATAGAGAGAAGATAATAATGATCAAATTCTTTATCTATGAAATGTCAAATGCTAATAAATAAAATGCAAAGAAAATAGAAAAGAGAAATTCATCGCAAAGAAGCATGGATTGGCTTGGTCTGGCTACCGTGAGGAGCGTATACCACAGGTGGTTCTCTGTGTGCTCCGTCAGTAGTCAAACAGCAGTGCTTGACTGCCAGGCTTTTTCTTTTCGGTCACCCACCAGCTCCCAAATCATGGCACGGAGACTTATTATTAGTTTTGAATGCTCGCCCTACTTAGGCACATCCGTGGCTAGCTCTTTTAACTTAAATTAACCTGTTTCTCTTTATCTACCTTTTGCCTCGGGGCTTTTTATCTTTTCTTTCTTTTTATTTTATTTTATATTTTTTTGGTTTCTCGAGACAGTGTTTCTCTGTAGCTTTGGAGCCTGTCCTGGAACTAGCACTGTAGACCAGGCTGGCCTCAAACTCACAGAGATCCGCCTGCCTCTGCCTCCCAAGTGCTGGGGTTAAAGGCGTGCACCACCACCGCCCAGCTCTTTTTTGTTTTTATTGAGCTATACATTTTTCTCCACTCCCCTTTCATCGTCCCCTCTTCTATCATCTCCCATCAGCCCACGCTCCCAATTTACTCAGAAGATCTTGTCTTTTTCTCCTTCTTGTGTGGATCTGTGTAAGTCTCTCTTAGGGTCCTCTTTATTGTCTAGGTTCTCTGGGGTTGTGAATTGTAGGCTGCTTTTTCTTTCCTTTATGTCTAAAAGTCACTTATGAGTGAGTATATATATTTGTTTTTCTGAGCCTGGGTTACCTCACTCAATAAGGTTTTTTCTATATCCATCCGTCAGAGGTTCAGAGTTTTAACCAATGGAATTTGGATAAAGCTGAGAGGGCGCTGCACACTCACCCTTTAGTCTTAAGGTTTTTTTTCCTTTGGTTATCTTCTTTTTATTTCCTTTGGTTATCTTCTTTTTTTTCCTTTGGTTATCTTCTAAGAATAGACCTAAAGATGTTTTCCATCACTCTGTCCCGAAGCCATTGCTTTTTCTGTGTCTCCAAGGTGTAAATCCGTTCTGGCTGTTTTATATACATCCGTTAACTGCTTTTTCTACAATATGGATTTCAGTACAATGGAAATGCCAATATATCTACAATTTTTATCTCCTTTGTTAAACTAAAAATTCATGTAAGCTTCAGGAAGTTAAATCTATCTGTCACAGGTCAAAAAGACCCCAAATAAGTAAAAATTCCAAAAACTGTAAGGTTTTCTTTTAGGTGTCTAAATTGTAACATCTGTCCCTAGTCTATAAGTTGCCGGAGGCCACTTGGCCATTTCCCAGTCGCCCAGACCTGAAACAATCACACAGAAACTGTATTATTACAGCACTGCTTGGCCTATTAGCTCACGCTTCTTATTGGCTAGCTCTTATATCTTAAATTAACCCATTCCTATTATTTTATATTTTACCACAAGGCTCATGGTTTACTGGTACCGGCAAGTGAGCATCTTTCTCCTCTGAGGGGCTCCATGGTGTCTCCTTGACTCTGCCTACTCTCTTCTCCTCTATCTGCTTGGAATTCCGGCCTTGCCCTATTCTGTCTGCAATAGACCCAAAGCAACTTCTTTATTAACCAACAGTATTCACAGCATACAGAGGGAATCCCACATCATCTCTATTTGTCTCTGCAGATTTAACAGACACCATCCAGGGAGCATTTGTAGACTGCAAACCACTGACCTCCAGAGTTGCTACTGATGTGACTGCTCCCTGTCCCTTCACCTGGATCAACTTATCAGATGCTCCTAATAAATGCCCCGTTGCCAAGTCTTTGACTGACTTTTCAGCTTTCCTTGGCCCTGAATAATTGATGCCCCATTTCAGCTGGAAGCAGTTACAGAAAAGAATACATGATCCCTGTCCCCTTAACAGACTGAAAGTGTTCAGCCAAAGGCAGGTACCCTTTGGGGGAAACACAAGTCAATCATTCCGGGATAGTCCAGCAAATGTAAAACAAACCTGTTAGATACAGAGAAACAAAGGAGACATAAACAAAATTAACTCAAGACTGGCGAGGACTGGACCACACTCCTTCCCTTTGCCCTCCTCCAGGTCAGAAATACCCCTTACATGAAATATCTAACTCCTGTGAGATATGTTTGGAAAGCCCCCTCCAGTCAGTGCAGATGCCACAAGGCGCCCATGAGGCGCTGTTTCATGGCTCCGCCTCACAGTCTGCCACCCGTTAAACAAACCACATGACCGCCAGCCAAGAGACCTTTCTGGGTCCCGCAGAAGAAGTCCTCACATGGTCCTGACTGATCCCTCTGCTGTCCAAGTCAATGGCATCTCTTCCTGGATATATCACCTGAAACCTGTTCCAACACAGATGCTAGAAGAGGAGGAACAGTTCAGCCAGCAGAACCCACTGCAGGAAAGACTGACCAGAGGCAAGGGGAATGGGGAGCAGGCAGAAGCACCTTGGTCTGAGTGCTAGCCTTTAGGTTTCCGACTCCATTTTACTTGCAGGCTGAAATAAAGTTAAGATTCCCAGGCCCTAGGGGACCTGAGAACTTTCCAGTAGCTGCCCCACCTCATCCCTAAACCACAGAAAGAGCTGCTGTGAGTCTTTGGTTCCTAGAAACATCATGGTGCCCACGTGGCCAACTAAATCCACATAAAACCTGAGAGGGCTTGAAAAAGAATTCTAGACAAAAAATATATATATATATATACAGAATTTAACACAGCTTTTTGCTGTTTGCTGCCAGCTTGCCACAGCTCCTTTAAGAGAGAGTTTCCTGATTCAGCCATAGCATGAAAAAAGCCCCAGCTGCTTTAAAATGCCAGCTTTCTGGGCCGTGCTGCCAGTGCGACCTCTGGCTCTTTCGAGAGATGGAGCATTTGAGTGGGGTTTGTGAGCAGACTGCTGCAGCTTGCTTAATGGTGGCATGGACCGGCTGTGTGCCTAGAGATGGGGCACTGTGCATGCCTCTCAGGGGTGACAGCTCCACCATGCTGGACTGTGCAGAGTGAGTATGCAGTACTGTATATACCATAATAATGGGGTAGCTTAAGTTTTAAGAAGCACTTAGCATTTTAAAAAGTGCTCCTGGACAGTAAAGAATTACAGATATGCAATAAAGACAAACCCAGATGAGTCATAGTGTTGGATAAATGTACATAGGCTTGAAAGAGAGAAGAAAAAGAGTATAGAGAGCCATAAAATAAAGTTAATGCTTAAAAAAAAGGGTGAAGTCTTTAAAGAGACAGAGTACAGATAATTATAGATTAAAATGGGAAAGAAAAATAAGCCACATAAAAATGGAAAATTCACAGAGAGTCTGGATTATGTATATTATTGTGTTGTCTTTGAATTTTTTTGACTGAAGAGAGACATCTGATTCTGGGGACTGCTAAGCTAAGTGAACATATATATTTCTTTCTTCTTTTTTTTTTTTTTTGGTTTTTTGAGACAGGGTTTTTCTATAGTTTTGGAGCCTATCCTGGAACTCACTCTGTAGACCAGGCTGGCCTCAAACTCATAGAGATTCGCCTGCCTCTGCCTTCCAAGTGCTGGGTTTAAAGGCATGCACCACCACCACCCAGCTAACATACATATTTCAAAGGTATCTTGAATTCAAAATTTGAGTCTAAGGATATGTTGCTTTGGAAAGGAGGTTCTTCTTTTGTTTTCACAGACAATGAGAACCTCTGGATTGCTTCCAGACCAATATGGTTTGATGGACCAAGAGCCCCTGAAAGGTTGCTGTAAACACCCCCACAAAGAAAATAATTCACCCAATAAACAGCAGGAAGAAGTTTGGACAGAACTGTGCCCATATTCCCAAATATTGTTTGTAAATATTTCTTTACATTTAAAGGGGGATATGCTATAGAGATGGATACTTTGCATTGGTATGGATCTTGCTTTATTGATAAAAATTTAAGGTCAATTTTGTTATATGTATATGTATTTCTGATCTTGATTAAGGTATTGTGTTGTGTAGGTCATTTAAAAATGTAATGCGGGCTGGAGAGATGGCTGAGTGGTTAAGAGCTCTGCCTGGTCTTCCAAAGGTCCTGAGTTCAATTCCCAGCAACCACATGGTGGCTCACAACCATCTGTAATGAGATTTGGTGCCCTCTTCTGGCCTGCAGGGATACATGCAGGCAGAGCACTGAATACGTAATAAAATTTTAAAAATGTAATGTATATATAATTAAGAAATATATGTTAATAGCTATCATCTATAATGGTCAAGCTTGTAGCCATGTTAGTTAGATTTTCTAGATGTGCAGAAATGTAGTTCAGATGGATAGGTATTCTTCATATCTTTCAGAGATCTTCAGAATATGGCATTTAAAGTGTTTTAAGAACTTAGGACTTTTCTCTTTTTTTGGTTTTTTTCGAGACAGGGTTTCTCTGTAGCTTTGGAACCTGTCCTGGAACTAGCTCTTGTAGACCAGGCTGGCCTCAAACTCACAAAGATCTGCCTGCCTCTGTCTTCTGAGTGCTGGGATTAAAGGCGTGCGCCACCACCGCCCAGCAGGACTTTTCTTGACAATGAAACACATCTGCTCCTGGCAGCACCAAGCTACTTTAAGAGGATGATGGGCATTGAAGAGGCTCCTTATGGAGTGTGTTAGCCATTTGGGCAAGAAATTGCTCTTGCCTGGACTGCTTTATGGTATGCTGTAAAAACTGGACATGCAGAACCCAGAGAAATGACTGCTGCACTTGCCTAAAGGTAAGACCATCCTTCAGGGTTCCTGCTTCATGAAAGAGTCTGTGAGACTTTCTGTAAAATACAGAAAAAAGTAACTAGTAAACTGCCAATATAGGTGGAACTGTCTTTGAAATTTCCTGATTCACAGAATACTGGATACTATGGGCCAGTAGGCTGAAGATGGATGCCCCAATGGTACAAAAGAACTTTGGGTGACTGTCCAGGCAGCAAGATGTCTCTGTCATTTCTAGAGTTTTGGAAGCTGCTTACAATGTACTTCCTGTTTACTTAGGTTATATTATATCCTTCTAGAGTCTTTGATGGAGTTGAAGACAGATATCTATAGTTATAGTTTTCCTTAGTTATGATAAAAGATAAAGTAGATATAAATATTTAATTCTAGCTTGATAACTGTTTTGTTATATGTAATTTTACTAAGTTAAAGTTAAAACCTTCCTTTTTATTTAAACAGAAAAGGTAGCCTGGTGGTGGTGGCGCACACCTTTAATCCCAGCACTCGGGAGGCAGAGGCAGGTGGATCTCTGGGAGTTCGAGGCCAACCTGGTCTACAAGAGCTAGTTCCAGGACAGGCTCCAAAGCTACAGAGAAACCCTGTCTCGAAAAAACAAAAAAAATAAAATAAAATAAACAGAAAAGGGGAAGTGATGTGGAAGTCCCCTCTGTGTGCTGTGATTACCATTAATGAATAAAGAAACTGCCTTGGCCTGTTGATAGGGCAGAACTTAGGTAGGAGGGGAGGGCTATACTGAATGCTGCAAGAAAGAGGGTAGAGTCAGAGGGATGCCATGGAGCTGCAGGAGCCAGACAGGCCGAATCTTTGCTGGTAAGCCACTGCCATGTGGCGATATACAGATTAATAAAAATGGGTTAAATTAATATAAGAGTTAGCTAATAAGAAGCTAGAGCTAATGGACAAAGCAGTGTTTTTAATTAATACAGTATCTGTGTGATTATTTCAGTTCTGGGCGACCAGGATGAACAAGCGCCTCCTCCATATTTGTGTTTGTAAACCCTGCTTCTGCCCCTGCTCGGGGCTGTTAGGAGAAACAAGGCTCTCGAGCCTTCGTCCTGCAGCCCTGATCATCAGTGACCGCTCCTGTGGTGACCACTCCTGTGGAGACCGCTCCTGTGGAGAGAGACCGCTCCTGTGGAGAGAGACTGCTCCTGTGGAGAGAGACTGCTCCTGTGGAGATTTCTTTAAAGTCCTTGGAATCCAAAGCACTGTCTCTCTCCTTCATGCCGTGTAACGGCCTAGATGTAACACCATCAAAGGCAATGCCAATACCAGGGGTCTGGGCCACCACCTGTGGCCACGTAGGTGTCCAAGGGCTTTGTTACCACCGAGTCAGGCCAATGCAGGTGGCCTGTGCAGCCACGCGGGGCCAGGTCCAGACTGCTGCTATTGGCCATGTCTGTATCTGTGGTCCAAGAGCAGCCAGTGTCTGGGCTGATGTCCATGGCTCGTGTTGCCACAGGGGGTCATAGGAGCCATGTGTGTTGAAATTCAAGGGGCTGAGCTAACCCTATCCCTCAATGGCCCTGAGATAGCTGTCCCATAGGTGTGAGAGAGCTGGCCCCAACGGCATGAGCTGCCCAAGTGGGGACAGCTCAGCTACCTCCCAGACACACATCCTGGGCCTTGGGTTGGCTCATCTTTGACCTGCTGGAGTGTGTAGAGGGACTGGTCCTGTGGAACAAAAACCCCAGAATCTCCATGACTCGGGACAACGGCACAAATCTGAGAGGAGCTTCGGTGAGGGCCCAGTGATGATGGCGAGCCAGCGGTCTTGAGAACAATGGCTCATTGCAGTCGACATTTTGTGGGTGGGGCTGAGTGGACAAAAGGGCACACTGTACGGCACACCGCTGCTCCCGGTGCCGCTGGGATGAGTGATGAGCTGTTGCAAAGGTGGAGGAGCAAGGCGGAATTTTTTCTAGTTGTTTTGTTTTGGAGTAATTTGGGGGGATGCTGCAGGGGTGAGGGGAGGACTGGGAGGGGCTGAGAGGTGAGTGGGATTGGGGTACATGATGTGAAATTCCAAAAGAATCAATAAAGAATTATGTTTTTTAAAAAGTAGAATGCAGATAACTCAGTGAGGTGAAGACAAATAACCAAAGCCTGTAAACAAATAACCAAACAAACAAATAACGAAATAAACAAATAAACAAAGCCTGTAAACACAGCCGGGCCTGGGCAGCCTGAAGGCCAAGCACTCGGCTGGCACAAAAAGACAGAAACACGGACAGATGCAGACAGACGGAGACAGATGTAGAGAGACAGACATGGAGACAGAGAGTCAGAGACAGAGAGAACAAAGATGCAAAGAGATGCAGGGAAACAGACAGGGAGACAGGGAGAAACAGACACATAGAGACAGAGAGAGACAGAGATGCAGAGAGACAGAGACAGAGAGATGTATGGAGACACAGAGAGAGGGAGAGACAGAGAAAGACACACACACATAGAGATACAGAGAGAGGAGATAAGCCTGCGACCCTCGGTGCTCAGGACTCCTAAGCCCAGCTCATGCCTTCATTTTGGACTTGAAGACAGAAGAACCACAGAGAAATTAGGTTCCATCTGTGGGGGCGGGGTGTTGTATGGAACAGAGACTGCAGGGACCCCAATTCCCCACCCCAGCCCCTCCCTGGGGATTCTAGGCAGGGGCTCCACCACACCCCAGCCCCATTTTTGTAAGTTTTGTTTGTTTTTTCGAGATAGGGTTTCTCTGTATAACCCTGGCTGGCCTGGAACTCGTCCTGTTGACGAGGCTGACCTCAAGCTGACAGAAATCCGCCTGCCTCTGCCTCTTGAGTGCTGGGATTGAAGGTGTGCGCCACCGCCCGCCTCCATTTTCGGGTGTCTTAAGTAAGATTCTGGTCACTATTTTCTTTTTTAAAAAATAAAAAAAAATATTTATTTATTTATTTTTCCATGATATTTATTGAGCTTTACATTTTTCTCTGCTCCCCTCCCTGCCTCTCCCCTCCCTCCTTCAACCCTCCCCCAGGGTCCCTAGGCTCCCAATTTACTCAGGAGATCTTGTCTTTTTCTACTTTCTACTTCCCATGTAGATTAGACCTATGTAAGTCTCGCTTAGTGTCCGCATTGTTGTCTAAGTTCTCTGGGATTGTAGTTTGTAGGCTGGTTTTCGTTGCTTTATGTTTATAAACTACCTATGAGTGAGTACATGTGACAATTGTCTTTCCGTGTCTGGGTTACCTCACTCAAAATAATGCTTTCTAGTTCCATTCATTTTCCTGCAAAATTCAAGCTGTCATTATTTTTTTCTGCTGTGTAGTACTCCATTGTGTAAATGTACCACATTTTTTTTTATCCATTCTTCGATCGAGGGCCATTTAGGTTGTTTCCAGTTTCTGGCTATGACAAACAAAGCTGCTATGAACATAGTTGAACACATGTCCTTGTGGCACGATTGAGCATCCTTTGGATATAAACCCAAAAGTGGTATTACTGTTCTTGAGGAAGGTTGTTTCCTAACTTTCTGAGAAATCACCACACTGATCCATAGGGGTTGTACCAGCTTGCATTCCCACCAGCAATGCAGAAGTGTTCCCTTTTCCCCACAACCTCTCCAGCATAAGTTGTCATCAGTGTTTTTGATCTTGGCCATTCTTACAGGTGTCAGGTGGAATCTCAGAGTTGTTTTGATTTGCATTTCTCTGATGACTAAGGATGTTGAACAATCCTTAAATGTCTTTCAGCCATCTTAGATTCCTCTGTTGAGAGTTCTCTGTTTAGGTCTGTGCTCCATTTTTTTATTGTATTATGTGTTTTTTGGTGTCCAATTTCTTGAGTTATTTGTATATTTTGGAGATCAGACCTCTGTCTGATGTGGGGTTAGTGAAGATCTTTTCCCATTCTGTAGGCCGTTGTTTTGTCTTGTTGACCGTGTCCTTTGCTTAACAGAAGCTTTTCAGTTTCAGGAGGTCCCATTTATTAATTGTTTTTCTCAGTGTCTGTGCTGCTGGGGTTCTATTTAGGAAGTTGTTCCCTGTGCCAATGCGTTCAAGTGTACTTCCCACTTTCTCTTCTATAAGGTTCAGTGTGGCTGGCTTTATGTTGAGGTCTTTGATTCATTTCGATTTGAGTTTTGTACATGGTGATAGATATGGGTCTATTTTCATTTTTCTACATGTTGATATCCAGTTATGCCAGCACCACTTGTTGAATATGCTTTCTTTTTTCCATTTGATATTTTTTGCTTCTTTATCAAATATCAGGTGTTCAAAGATGTGTGGATTGATATCCGGGTCTTCTATTCAGTTTCATTGGTTCTCATGTCTGTTCTTATGCCAGTACCAGGCTGTTTTCAGTACTGTAGCTCTGTAGTATAGTTTGAAGTCAGGGATTGTGATGCCTCCAGAAGTTCTTTTGTTGCCCAGGATTGTTTTGGCTATCCTGGGTTTTTTGCTTTTCCAAATGAAGTTGAGTACAGTTCTTTCAAGGTCTTTGAAGAACTTTGTTGGGATTTTGGTGTGCATTGCGTTGAGTCTGTAGATTGCTTTCAGTAGAATTGCCATTTTTACTATATTAATTCTGCCTACCCAAGAGCATGGGAGGTCTTTCCATTTTCTGGTGTCTTCTTCAATTTCTTTCTTCAAAGATTTAAAGTTCTTGTCATACAAGTCTTCCACTTGTTTGGTTAGAGTTACTCGGAGATATTTTATGCCATTTGTGGCTATTGTGAAGGGTGTTGATTCTCTGATTTCTTCCTCAGTCTTTTTATCATGTGTGTACAGGAGGGCTACTGATGTTTTTGAGTTAATCTTGTATCTTGCTACATTGCTGAATGTGTTTATGAGTTATAGAAGTTCTTTCATAGAGTTTTTGGGATCACTTATGTAAACTATCATATCATCATCAGTGATAGTTTGATTACTTCTTTTCCAATTTGTATCACCCTTGTTCTCCCTTTGGTGTCTTATTGCTCTAGCTAGGACCTCAAGAACTATATTGAATAGGTATGGAGAGAATGGACAACCTTGTCTTGTTCCTGATTTCAGTGGAATCACTGGGAGTTTCTCTCCATTTAGTTTGATATTGGCTGTTGACTTGCTGTATATTGCCTTAATTATGTTTAGGTATGTTCCTTGTATCCCTGCTCTCTCCAAGAACTTTATCATGAAGGGATGTTGTATTTTGTCAAAAGCTTTTTCAGCATCTAATGAGATGATCATGTGGTTTTTATTTTTCAGCTTGTTTATATGGTGGATTACGTTGACAGATTTTCGTATGTTGAACCATCCCTGCATCTGTGGGATGAAGCCGACTTGCTCATGGTGGATGATGGTTCTGATGTGTTCTTGGATTCTATTTGCTACTATTTCATTTAGTATTTTTGCATCAATGTTCATGAGTGAGATTGGTATGTAATTCTCTTTCTTAGTATTGTCTTTCTGTGTTTTGGGTATCAGGATAATTGTAGCCTCATAAAAAGAATTTGGCAATGTTCCCTATGTTTCTATTGTGTGGAATATTTTGAGGAGTATTGGTTTTACTTCCTTTTTGAAAGTTTTGTATAATTCTGAGCTGAAACCATCTGGTCCTGGGCTTTTTTTGGTTGGGAGACTTTTGATGACTGTTTCTATTTCTTCATCATTTATAGGTTTGTTTTATTTGCTTATCTGGTCTTGATTTAATTTTGGTAAGTGATATTTATCCAGAAAGTTGTCCATTTCCTTTAAGTTTTCCAATTTTGTGGAGTACAGATTTTCAAAATATGACCTGATGATCCTCTGTATTTCCTCTGTGTCTATTGTTATGTCCCCCTTTTCATTTCTGATTTTTTTTAATTTGGATAGTCTCTCTCTGCCTTTTGGTTAGTTTGGATAAAGGTTTGTCTATTTTGTTGATTTTTCTCGAAGAACCAACTCTTTGTCTCATTGATTCTTTGTATTGTTTTCTTTGTTTCTATTTTGTTGATTTCAGCTCTCAGTTTGATTATTTCCTGCCATCTAGTTCTCTTAGGTGAGTTTGCTTCTTTTTGTTCTAAAGTTTTCAAATGTTCTGTCAGTTCACTAGTGTGTGATTTTTCCAGCTTCTTTGTGTAGGCATTTAGTGCTATGAACTTGCCTCTTAACTGCTTTCATTGTGTCCCATAAATTTGGGTAT
>PVIU01032649.1:0-13257 GCA_004026605.1 Ondatra zibethicus | reverse complement strand
GCAGGCGCCGTGCAGACGGGAGGTGAGAGCAGGCGCCGTGCAGACGGGAGGTGAGAGCAGGCACCGTGCAGACGGGAGGTGAGAGCAGGCGCCGTGCAGACGGGAGGTGAGAGCAGGCGCCGTGCAGACGGGAGGTGAGAGCAGGCGCCGTGCAGACGGGAGGTGAGAGCAGGCGCCGTGCAGACGGGAGGTGAGAGCAGGCGCCGTGCAGAAGGGAGGTGAGAGCAAGGCACCGTGCAGATAGGTGAACTGTGGCTGCCCCGATTAGTTCCAGCGCAAGTGTCTGCAGTCTCCAATTCTGTGTCCCTCCTCTTCTTCATGTCTCCAAACCCTTACTGGAGGTGTCTTATCTTCCCGACAGACACCTCCAGTCTGTGTTCAACTGCCCACAAACTGGCCCAGCAGTTCCTTCCCAAAGGGTTCTAACCGCCCTGTATTTTAAGAAGAGGAGCACTTTGGTGCTACTGCAACTGCCAGCCGTGGCCCACCCAGTCCAGATGACACGCACCGGGCTGCTTCCTGTTGCGGCTCTTCCGGCAAAGGCAGCACATCCCACGTCCTGAGGCTTTCCCCGCAGCTCAGTACCTGGGAGGAAATATTTGACTGTTCTGTCTAAGGTTTTACAATATCCTAGAAAGTGTGTTTTCAGCTGTCATGGATATTCAATCACATGAATATTTCCTAGAAAATATTTGGAAAACTGTTACAGATTGTATATTTGAAAAGCATATGGTGAGCTCAAGTATTTCACATGCTCATTTGATGGACTGTGACAAATACTGCCGGTCCTTGCTGTTGGGGTGATGATGAGCATGTTCACAAATATGACACCCTCGGTTGAGAGGGGCCTGCCCCTCCTATGAACTGTGAGTAGCTTTGGCAATCTGTGAGTGGGAGCAACAGCACAGAGGGAGGCATGTCAACACTGTCAGCACCCAGATGAAGACACACGACAGGTCCTCCAGCAGGTCCTGCCCCAGGACAATAGGAGCAAATTAAGTGGCAGCTGTGTGGACAACACTGAATGTGAGCAATTTTCTGTAGCAGCCATGACCAGAGCAATGAACTTATACAGCACAGGACACAGGACTGTCACCAAGCAGTAGACAGATAACAGATGAGGGTGCAAAATACCCAGGGTGCTACCTGGGGCCATGGAAGAGGACAGCAAAGGGCACAGCCTGGGGACTCAGCAATCAGGTCACCTGGTAGTCTACCATCCAGAAGCTTCCCTTCCTTCTAGAACTTTCCCTCCTGTCCTCCCTCTTTAAAATGCTAGTCCCTGAAGATAAGTTCTGAAACTTCTACCTCTATAATGGTGGAAAGAATCGTGAGGGTCACTGTCCACGCTCCTGCCTGGCCACAGGACGGAGTCTAGGGAAGCCCCTTTGCACCCACACTGCTTAGCGCTAGTGTGCTGGCATGCCCTTCGCACCCACACTGCTTAGCGCTAATTTCCTCCTGACTCAAATGTCCCACCTGGAGGAAGCTTCTAAAGACTTAGGAAGCTTTGGAACTTACAAGATTCATAAGCCCCTCCCCATGGCTATAAAAACACACGACAAGCATTGGGAAAAGGACACTTGTGGCTTCTCTGACCACAAGCTGTATAGAGAACCCTAAGTGTGTAGCCTTTGTGAGTTGTCACCATTGCTAGGATGGACGTCGCTAGGTGCAGCTGCCTGAGGCATCGAGGTTCCTGTAAGGAACTCCCCAAAACTCGCTGTGGGAGACTTTGGTGGAATACTTTCTTTGATCTGCTGGTTGGGGCTCTGTCCGGAGAGAACAGATGTTTGCTCACATCTCCCCAAGGAAAGTCTCACCATGGATGTATTTGTCATAAGACAGTACTGGTCAGAGTTGGCCTCCGACACTGCCTCTCTAGGTCTTCTTCCCCTACGCTCACATACCAGTGTACACAGCCCTATGAGGGTGCAAGAGCCATTCTGAGTGCGACATTCATGGGCGTTCTTGCCCTGTCTCCTGCCACAGACAGAATAAAACGTCTGAGGGCTGGGAGATGCTCAGTGGTTAACAGCAAGTACTACTCCTGCAGAGGACCTGAGTTCAAGTCTCAACACCTGCTGTGTGGCTTATACCTGCCTGTAACTCCAGTTCTAGTGGATCAGAAACTTCTGGCCTCCAAGGGCACCTGTGCTCTCAGATATAAAATATACATACACCTGCAGCCCCTACATAAAATCTTTAAAAAAAAAAAAGTATAAAGCATTTGAAATAATCCCCAAATTCAACCTACCTGGTGGAAATGCTTGGAAGTTTGTTTTTAAAAATTCTAAGTTAACAGAAAGTTATTCCATCTGGTAGAAGAAAAAGTGACTTTCCTCACTTGCTAACCTACTTCTCTCTCTGGGCAGTGAGCAGTAACAAGGGGCTGCACGCTAAATACTCCACCTGTCATCCTTGAGACCAAAACCACCTTTAACTCTGAGACATAGAACTTGAGCTGTAAGCTCAGAAGACTGAGCGGACAAAGCCCTGGGGCATCTGATGTCTCTGAAGGAAGAGCAGTGTCACCCGTGGTCCCGTCTCCCAAACACTCTGCATGTGGCATACCTGTTTTTGAAGCTGGAAGGCTGGGTGGCAGCGGGATCTGTAGCCCTCAGCTAGACTAACCAGCAACTGTATTCCTGCTTCCTCCTAGTTTGGAAACATTGCTTTTAGTCATTGCATATAATGATGTCATTGGACTTGGTATCTTCTTCTGAATCACAGTCACTAAGGGTCCTAATCTTTCATGATTGTAAAATAACCCTACTCATCTAAAGCACAGTAAAAATCTTTACTAAAGTAGGATGGACCTGATAGTCAACAAATGACTAAAATGGAGTTAACTAGCCACTATAATTTACAAAGATCACATCCATCCTGTCCAGAGCATGGCAAAACAACAAATATACAAGGAGAAAAGGATCCCAAAACAAAAGGGAAATTTTCAAGGACTGAAAATCAATACAATTAGAAGAGAATTACATGACCATAAACAGTTACTTGCTGAACATATAAATATTAAAAAACAAAGATAAACTATTATAGTATATTCCAACAGCTGTATAACAATGTATAACTGCAAACCCAGGCCAGCCACTGGAAACTACAAAAGGATAAAGCCAGGGAGCCAAAAGCTGGCAGAAGTCAGGGCACAAACTGCCATATTCTCAACAGCACAGAGCAAATGACTGAAATGACCACAAGATCAAAGTGCTGGGGACATGGCCACCTTCTCATCTGCTGGTAACTGCTGGCCAGAGCCACAGCCATGGCGTGGGCAGCATCCTCGTGGTTGTGGTCCCAGCTGGGCAGAGACTTGTGTGAAGGCTGGGTATGAGGGCTGGGATAAGCGCTGGGGGACAGGATAGAGCGCTCCTTCTGCTCTAGGATATGAAATCACTGACGGCCTCTCCACAGAGGGACGTGATATCTGAGAAAGGATCTGCTGCTGTGTTAAGGAAAGGGAAGAAGAAAGGCTGTCAGAGCAAGCACCCTCCAGAAAGTGAAGGGGATTCGGCCAAGTGGTAGTAATGGAATAAATATTGAGTAATAGATTCAAGATGTATTTTAAGACAGAAAACTGAGTATAGAATGTGAAGGGTAGGGAGGCCTGGAGGCCACCTTTGGAGATGTGCTACTTAGACGGGAGGGTGGTCCACACTCATCACAGGCCTGATGATGAGACAGGACACACTTATTACTGATAACTTTCTTCTCTGACACAGGGTCTTATACATCCCAGGCTGGTCTGAAATTCCATGTAGCTGGGGAGGACCTTTGGATCCTTCTGCCTTTACCTTCTGAGTCAGGGCTGGGATTACAGGTGTGGGCCACCATAGCTGGCTTATGCAGTGCTAGGGATCAAATCCAGATCTTCATGTATGCTAGGCAAGCACTCTACCAATTGAGCTACATTCTCAGTGTCTGAGCAGTGTTCAGTAAAAGATGCCAGTTTCCCTATGTGGTTCCACTACATTATTCTTTTTAGTTTGTTTTCTGTGTCTGTGTTTACTTTAAAGACATAGCTCACATAGAATATAAACAGTGAGAACAGACAAGACAGTTCTGAGGAGACGGAAATGGGAGTTGTCCTTAGTGTCTGGAAAGCACCAAACTGTGTCACTAAGACTCAGCAGAGAGCAGAGCTTCCAGCAAGGGAGTCCAGGGCTGGAGCCTGATGCACACTGAATAAAGACGCCAATTCTCCACATGGCAGTCAGAGAAGTTGCTAGCAATTTCAACAAGAAAACACTGAAAACTAGGTTCTTTACTTCACTCCCAAGAGGAACTAAGTTCTACTTGGACCAAAAGATTAAAAAAACACTAGGAAAAGGCCGGGTGGTGGCGGTGCACACCTTTAATCCCAGCACTTAGGAGGCAGAGGCAGATGAATCGCTGTGAGTTCAAGGCCAGTCTGATCTACAAGAGTTAATTCTAAAACAGGCTCCAAAACTACAGAGAAACTCTGTCTTGAAAAAAACAAAACCAAACTAAAACAAACAAAAAACCAAAACAAAAATAAAAACCTAGGAAAATAATGATTATGTTTATAATTTTTGGAATGCAAAGAATCCTTCAAGAATGACATCAAAGGCAGAAGCCAAAGGAAAAGGAACCCAGAGCTAAAAAAAAAAAAAAAAAAAAAAAAAAAACCAAAACGTAACAGGTGTTACATCACTAGGAACAGGGGCAAGGTTAATAAAGTGGTGGGAAAAGAAAGGTGAGCAAAGACAATGTAGGAACGGCAGTGTCAGTGAGCAGAAAAACCAGGCCTTACTGTTATTAGCCACAGGGTTTTGCTTTTGCAAACTTACTAACATATGAACACAGGCCTTCCTAACATGAACACAGTCCTTCAGCCCACCGTCACAGGGAGTTCCATCAGGCAAAGGCTTAGATAAATGTTGGTCTACTGATGCAGCAGAGTGACAGCTGCTGACAAAGAGAGCAGGCAGGCAGAGCACAGGTCCAAACCACACAGTGAAAAGCACTGTGAGCCGATCTGGAGACTCCCATAGAGAGACGGAGAAGCAAGGACATCAGCTTTTCACAGCTTCCATTTCTGGCAGAGGGGGTTCCTGATGGCTTGGACTTTATTATTTATTTATTTTGAGACAGGGCTTCCCTGTGTAGCTTTGGAACCTGTCGTGGAACTCACTCTGTTGACCTGGCTGGCCTCGAACTCAGAGTTTCACCTGTCTCTGCCCCCCGAGTGCTTGGATTAAAGGCATGTGCCATCACTGCCCAGCTTGCTTGGACTGTTAAGCAATTTAAAAAAATAATTGTAATATATATATATTCCGAAAACAAAAAATACCACCTACAATATTATAACTGAAATTATTCACTTTAACAAAATAATTCGTTTCAGAAATGCAAATACCCTGTTCCATCAATTTGACATATACCTGTAGGGGTTTCCTGCATTTGGCTAATCGTGTTTATAACCTGTTCTTCGGTTTTTAACACTAACAGTGCTATTAAGAGCAAAGGCCAAGATGTGTTTAAGAGAGGACAAATTATTTCAGATTCACAACTCTGATTTTCATACATGTATGTTGTTAATTTATAGTTATTTTGATGGAGTAAGACTATAATTTAAATTAAAATGAAAAATGATGAATAGATAATCATATTTGAAAAATAAGACATGTTCTTCCATTGCTAGAGGTGGTAAATCCTGCCATCCTCCTCCCGGTGGTACCTTCAGCTCTGACAGTGTGTCTTCCTCAGTGAACCTGAGCAGCAGCACCAGGGAGAACGTGAGCAGCTGGCTTGCTGCTTCTCTCGGAAATTCACGTAAGCTGATCTCCCCATGGCTTAAACGATCCCGGATACGAGGACCCTCCTGATAGTTCAGGAAATCCCACAAGAATTCCTTTCAGAAAATTAACAGAGAGGCGTTCTGTTAGTGTTGTGAGCAAAGGGAAGAGCAGAAGGCAGGGTTCCAAGCAGTCCCTGGCTTGTTTACAAACTAATGGGAAATATGAGTCTCAAAGAGGGCATTCACCCCGTCCTGCAGCTGGAACTGGGGTGGGGAGCGCTTGCTCTGTATGGCCTGCCTGCAGGAACCGAGGACCAAGCACGGAGGCCGCGGCCTGGAGGGAGCTGCAGCCTCAGGCGCTCCTGCCTCTGCTACTCTGACCCTCCTATCTGGAAGGGAGATAAACATCCGAAAGAAGTCTTAAGTCGCTGCTCTTGCTTGAATGAGCAGAACCAAGCAGGTGTCCGTTGGTCCAGTCCTTTCCCCCATGCACTTACCCGTGGACCACTCCTGCATCTTACATCAACAAACATAGCTGCTTGCTCCTCTAACAGTAGCTGCCCAAAATCTCTCTCTGCCAGACTGCAGAGAAAAAGTCAGAAAACCAACAGAGGACAAGTCCCAGGGACTCAAGAAAAAAAAAAAAAAAATTCATCTTGCGGTCTGAGAGCAGGAAGGGATGCCAACATCACATAAGGAATGGGAAGCAGAATCCAGATCATCTCTTAGTGTGGTGGAATAAACAAAAAGTATCTATGATAGTCAAGACCAGTCTCTGTAGTATCCTCATAAAATATAAAATGCTGATTGAAAAAGGGGTCAAAACATTAATTCTGTTTCACCCAACACTTAAAGAGACACCAGGTCATCAGGCATTCAAAGGGCATGGCAGTAACCAGAATAAACAAGCCCAGTGCCCATGCAGGCGCTCCTGACGAGCATCTGTGACAGCAGGCCGGCTGCCGAGCACACCACAACACATTCATGCTGCTCGAGATGCCAGCTTAGAACAGAAACACCTAAGACTGGAGATACCCGGTACTTTACCATGGCAGGCTCCCCCAGGAAATGAGGAAGCTGGTTGATGCTACCATCATTCAAGTGTTTTGCCAGTATCTAAAACACCAAAAATAGATTAATCAATAAGCTATTAAACTGACACACACACAAGCATACAACATACCCCGATTCATGTAGCTGCACATACACGGACAGTGATCTGTATACATCAGTCAGATTATCTGATTTCTAAAGTTGTTACACTGGCTAAGGACAGTTGTTCTCAACAGCGGTTATAGCCAATGATGTCAATCAGTTTGCATTTTCCCACTTTGTGTTTTGTACAACTACAGAAATGAGATTAATAATACCAGGCCTCAAACTTAACCTGAAAGCTTTCTTTAGATTTATTTATTTGAAACAAGTTTCATGTATTATAAGTTGCCTTCAAATCCTGCCTTACATCACCAGTGATGGGATTACGGGTATGTGCCACTGTGCTGGGTGTATTCAGTGCTGGAGAATAAACCCAGGCTTCATGAACACCAGTCAAACACTCAATCAACTGAAATATGGCCCTGGAGCTGTATTCAAATCTAGCATAGGCTTCTTCTTCTTGCTTATCAACATTTTCCCTGTCGGCATGCTACTTAATCTTTGTGGATTTTAATTCGTAGTATTAAATTATTTTAAATCTACTTATTTTATGTGCATGAGTATTTTGCCTGCATGTATGTATGTGTACCATGTGCATGCCTATGCATGACTGTGAGCCACCATATAGGTTCTTAGAATCCAGCCCAGGTCCTCTGCAGAACAGCAAGTACTCCTAAACACTGAGCCATCTCTCCAGCCCTAATCATTGTGTTTTGATTTGTATTTAAAAGAGGATGATTATTTTCCAAGGTTTTTTTTTTTTGCAAATTTGACTACTTACTTCATCAAATGTGGTATATAGAGTTGTTGACTGTAAAAAGGGGAACAGATAAAAGAGGAATAATTAAAACAATAATATCATTCAAAGAAAAACAATTCTGGCTCTCAGAGGGTGCTGCTTTTATAACATGAAGTTTAAAGGACAGTTTGGAAACACTATCTTACATAATCACAATAAAAATAATTGTGTGCTTTAACAGCAAATAAGATGTAATGATGATGTGTGTGTGCGTGCGCACGCATGTGTGTGTGTTAAGGGATTGAATCCAGGGTTTTGTACATATCAGGCTGATATGGGATTCCCCTCTGTATGCTGTGAATGTTTATTGCCATTAGTTAATAAAGAAACTGTTTTTGGCTGGGCGGTGGTGGCGCACGCCTTTAATCCTAGCACTTGGGAGGCAGAGGCAGGAGGATCTCTATGAGTTTGAGGCCAGCCTGGTCTACAAGAGCTAGTTCCAGGACAGGCTCCAAAGCTACAGAGAAACCCTGTCTCAAAAAACCAAACCCCCCCCCCCCAAAAAAAGCTGTTTTTGGATAATGGCTTAGTAAAGCCAGACAGGAAATCCAAACAGAGATGCAGAGAGAGAGTGGGCGTAGTCAGGGAGATGCCATGTAGCCACTGCAGGAGACAGATGCGGACGGAACCTTCTTGGTAAACCACGAGCCTCGTGGAAATACATAAAATAATAGGAATGGGTTAATTTAAGATGTAATAGTTAGCTAAGAATACTCTAGAATATTGGTCAAGCAGTGTTTCATTTAATATAGTTTCTGTGTGATTATTTTGGGTTTGGGCAGCCAGGAACAAGCAGCCTCCACCTACATTAGGCAAATGCTTAGCCAACTTAGCTACATCTCTAGCCTTTAAAACTTCCAAATAGCCACAGAAAATTATCAATATAGTCCCCACAGTCATAGTGAGTAACAGAAACACATGTACCTCAGCCGTGAGGAGTCTAGCAGGACATTTGTTAACTGCAGCAAAAACTCTCCTGAGTCCAGCTTCTAGCTGTGACAGCAACAATGAGGTGCAGTCAGCAAACCTGTGGAATCCAAGGAAATCAACAAACAACTGCACTGCAGCCTAGACAGCCAACGTGGCACTGAGAGTGAGGTGGAGCGCTGCAGCCTAGACAGCCAATGTGGCACACCTTACTAATGTGAGAAACAAAGTAAGAGAACTCAATTATAAAACCATTTTTGGTGTTTTAATGCTTAATGCAATGTTTTTAGTAGTCATCAAAGATCTGTATATGCTCCCTGTCGCTTCTGAGGTTGGCCAGAAGAGCAAAGCTCCGGAGGGTAGCTGAAGTGCAAAGTGAATCCAAGAGCGAGGTCACTGCAGACCAGCAAGGGCTGTCACACAGGGTTGGCCTTTGAGGGAACCCAATGGGCAAGCATACCTGTAATGCTAGGTTCAAGTGTTCCTTACAGCAAGGACTCAGAAAATATACTGAGAAGTTTATTCTTAAAAAATAAAGCTATATGGCCAGGAAGTGGTGGTGCACCCTTTAATCCCAGCACTTAGGAGGCAGAGGCAAATGTCAATGCATTAGAGGCCAGCCTGGTCTACAAAGTGAGTTCCAGGATAGCCAGGACTGTTACAGAGAAGCCCTGTCCTGAAAAACCAAAAAAGTTCTATCAATTGTACCAAGAGGATGACAGGGAACACTTGAAACAGTTACAGCCTGTCGAAGTTTCTGTACTGAGCTGAATCTGCATCAGTCTCACCTCTACTCAGTCAGGACAGTGGATGACTTTTAGACAGCGAAGGGCACAGAGCAGGCGGCATCTAAGCACCAACAACACCACACCACCCTTGTTACCTGTGCAACTTGAACTTGGTCACTGCCATTTCCCAATATGGTAACATGGCTTTTAATACGAAGGCGGATTTCATCATGGCGTTCTCTAATGCTGAGAGCACCTCATAGGTAACACCTGTGAAAGAGCAAGCCTCTTTATAAATACAATCACAGCGGCCAACCGAAATAAGTCAGGAGCACATATGGACAGGTGGGCTGACCTGGGGTGGATCACCCCTAAAGAGGAAGAGCACCTGACCTACAGCCACAGAGGAGTGGTCTCAAGAAGCCAAGAGGAAAGGTGAGCAAATGAACTGTAGGGACTTGGGTAGCACCTGAGAGTGGGGCTCAGGGTACCCCATTCCACCTGAGAGTAGGGCTCAGGGTACCCCATTCCACCGACGAGGAGGAGTAGGATGTGTTCTCAGGGGATACGGGCAACCCTTTCTAGGCTGGCCCAGCTGATAAAACGGCCATGAGCACAGATGCAGACAGGGCGAGAGGATTGAAGAACAGCATGAATGGCCCCAAGTTGTTCTGAACGGCAGCACATCTGAGGAAGAGGCCAACCCTGCCCGTGACTCTCAGGGTCCCCAACAGCACCCAGAACAGCTACAAGTGGGGAAGCTTAAAAGGTCTTCAAGTTACCCACAAAGCCAACTTGGCAAAGAGAGTAAGTACTTAACCAGGAATCTAAGTCTGTCACTGCTCACAAACTGAAAATACCCCCATAAAGACGTAAGGGGCAGTGTGAGACATAGAACATAGACGTAAGGGGCAGTGTGAGACATAGAACATAGACGTAAGGGGCAGTGTGAGACATAGAACATAGAACATAGACGTAAGGGGCAGTGTGAGACATAGAACTTGCCAGGAAAGACAATCACGTCCTCTAGGTTTGTAAGAGTTACAAAAGGTCGATGTGCCAATGTGACTTTGGTTTGGTGAAGGTAGCTCTTCAGTAACTGACCCAGTCCTGCTGTCAACAACAACATAGCTGAACAGTACCTAGGGACGACCAGAAACCAGAAACTTAGTCTACAAACAAAGCACTTTTCTTAGGGAAAAATGGTAAAATTATGCAGGAAGGAGGACTGAGATGGGTCAGCAGGTGAAGGAGGCGACAGCCAAGCTGCAGACCTCAGGCTAAGCCCTGGACCACATCTGGAAGGGGAGACTCACTCCCCACAATTGTCCTTTGACTTCCATCAAATGCTGTGCTATATGTGTGCATGAACAAATGAAAATAAAAAAATAAAAGAATTAAGAAAGAAACCCATCAAATTCCAGAACTCTCCACAGATGGAGCTAAGCTGTGCAACAGCAAGGAAGGCCACTGAAATCTCAGAACACCTGGGCTTCTGCCTATCCGGGCTTCTGGGTGTGTTCTTCTTGGGGTGCGAGGCCCCGACACACGCTATCAGCACTCTAGGCACTCCACTGTAACGTGCAACCTGACCATTCCTGTCTCAAATTCTCCCACCTTTCCCAGTTAACCCTCTCCTCTTGGGAAATTCAAGATATAGCACATTCTGAAGCAGATTAAGGAAGAAAGTTAGTTAGCCAACAACTTACTTTGGAGGGATGTCTTGAGGGGCAGCAAAGCCATGCCACAGGATGTTTCTCAGGTTGAGTCCACAGGGAGACCCGATGAAGACTTTCAGTACATCCATCTAATCCATTAAGATAGCAGATTACTGACTAGCAGAATAAATAAACTCAATCCTAAAGTGTTTGCTTCTCCCTTAGAACTAAGAGAGCCAACAGCTTCTGCCAGTATAACACAGTAACAATGAAACTAACACCAAAATTTTATACAGTTTCATTGGTGTGTGCCAGGATATAGAGGTCAGAGGACAACTTGTGGGAGCTGATTCTCTCCTTCTACCATGTGGGTAGCAGGGACTGAAGATAGTCATCAGCCCTGCTGGTAGGTACCTTTAACCAATAAACCATTTCACTGTCCAGAAGCCAACATTTACTAAGTATTTAGCACATGCTAGACACATTTTTGAATGATCCATCAACTCATTTATCCCCAGAACCACCTTTCAGGAAGGCACTATCATCTCTCACTGTGCAGAGAAAGAGAGACAGCGAGGAAGGGAAGCCAAGGTTCCACCAGCAGACCATCCTAGGGTGAGGAGTGACTCAGGATGCACGGCTTCCACACTGGACATCAGAGGTGCCCAGAATCTGAATACAACAGAAAATGATGGCTACAAACTCCATAGCAGGTGGTATGGGCCTAACTGGTAAAAAGGATGAGGACAGCAGTCATAGCTAGGACAACATCCAAGTCCTGTGTCCCCAGCTCCACAAGCTCATGAGAGAGAACAGTCGGCCCTCGAGAAGGAAGCAAGAGCAGTCTTGGTTCACAGCAGAGCAGAGGACACAGGTGCTGTCTGAACCCTGAAGAAGAACCAACAGGTGGAACACTCAGAGGGGTTCAATCCATCAGGGTTCAATAGCCTTATCTTTGGAGTCTCTGATCCCGTCCCCCATTTTATATACCAAATACCATCTGTCAGCGGCTACAAGAAATCATCTGGCGGCTAAAAGCAGCCATTCAGAGGAAATGCCTAACAGGCAGGCAGGCAGGCAGGCAGGCAGGCAGGCAGGCAGGCAGGCAGGCAGGCAGGCAGGCAGGCAGGCAGGCAGGCAGGCAGGCAGGCAGGCAGGCAGGCAGGCAGGCAGGCAGGCAGGCAGGCAGGCAGGCAGGCAGGCAGGCACAGATGTGTTTAATGATTCAGTATAACAACAAGAGGCCACACTCCAGCCCCATTTCAGGCTCTTGAGCAGAAAACTGTTTTCAGACCGGCAAGGGAGATGATCCAGTGAGCACTGGGATGTGTCTCAGCCCTAGACAATGAGTCTGGTGGAATTCTGGTCCAACTAAGATGGCTGTCTAGTCTTCTGCCTCACTGAGATGCCTACGGGGCACCATTTAGTCTGAAGTTATCTTGATTACAGCCCCTCTAGAACATTCTGAGAAGTATAACAGCCTCTGTAATTTCTTACTAAGTTCTATTTTTTTTTGCCACTATAAGTCTGGAAAAGTGCAAAACATATAAATTCCTACCTGCTAAAACACAGGTATTTTAGGACTAAAATGTAATACTGTCATTACAAAGTGCTAACCATAGTCTGCAGTGACTTAGTATAAGCATTGTGAATACTTAACTAAATAAAGTGATATGCTCTAACTGTCTCTCTGGCTGAACCTATGTGATTATTCCAACACCATCACATCTGGGGAGAGAGATCCTGGAATACATGCAGGTGGGACAATTCCAGAGGGAAGGAAGAATACACTTAAATCCATGAGACAGTTAGTGCTCCCTAGAGTGCTGTAGTTTTAGAGGATCAACAGTCAGTGCTCCCTGAGTACTGTAGTTTTAGAGTTTAGAGGATCAACAGTCAGTGCTCCCCAGAGTGCTGTAGTTTTAGAGGATCAACAGTCAGTGCTCCCCGAGTACTATAGTTTTAGAGGATCAACAGTCAATGCTCCCCAAGTGCTGTAGTTTTAGAGGATCAACAGTTAATGCTCCCCAGAGTGCTGTAGTTTTAGAGGATCAACAGTCAGTGCTCCCTGAGTACTACAGTTTTAGAGGATCAACAGTCAATGCTCCCCAAGTGCTGTAGTTTTAGAGGATCAACAGTCAGTGCTCCCTGAGTGCTATAGTTTTAGAGGATCAACAGTCAGTGCTCCCCAGAGTGCTGTAGTTTTAGAGGATCAAC
>PVIU01032648.1:0-13326 GCA_004026605.1 Ondatra zibethicus | reverse complement strand
TGAGACTGAAACATATGTTTTTATTGTAAGAAAGAATTTAAAAGATCACACCTTTAAGGAGTTCCTACTGACCAACTTGGGGTAATTTGAATACCAAAATGGATAATGATACAAAGAATTACAGCACATTGAATAAAAAGACAACCATAGCTGGATGTAGTTAAGCTCATACCTCTAATTCTGGAACTTAGAATGCTGAGACAGGAGTATGGCTATGATTGTGAGGCTAGCCTTGGCTGCATAGTGAGTTTTGGTCCAGATTGAGCTAAAGAGTGGGGCCTTTCCTCAAATTACAACCATCACTGCCACCATCATCCTTAAATCCACTGCAGCCTTTAAAATAAAACTTGTTTGTTAGTGAGGGCGTATACATGATGTACGGGGGGACGGGGCTTGCACGTGTGCCCACCGCACATGCCTGACATGTGTACGGAGGCCAGAGAACAACTGTGTGGAGTCAGTTCTAAGGACCAAACTCAAGTTGTCAGGCTTGTGTGGCAACTGTGTCTGCCTCTGCAGAACACCAGCCGAGAGATGCAGTAGCTGAGTCAACCACAAAAATCATCAGTTGCAGCCACTTATTACTGTAGGTGAGACTCCTTGACATATGCTGAACAGTGGGTAAAATGTTACTGGGGAAATAGGATAGTCACGTAGTTTCCAAACATCGCCTCACAGAGAGCTCATTTATTATAAAGAGGTTAAAAAAGCATGTATCTTTGTAATAGGATGATCTGGTGGTCACCATCATAGCCATGTGATAAAACCTTCCCTCCTCAGTGACAGAAGATTGTTTTGTTTTCTTCTCTTTGGGATGCACTGGGGAGATACTCCCTATGCCAGAAGTTCAGGCTGAATCTGCAATTAGAAAATAATAAGATAAATGTAGATTTTAGGATAAGTTTCAATATAATAAGCTTTCCAAAATGTCATCCAAAGTCCAATGAAAGGTAAGGGAACTCTTCTAGATTAAAGAAAAGAAAAGTGTTCTGGGACATGGCTCAGCTGGTGAAGCGCAAGCGTGACCGTCCGAGTTCAATACCCAGGAGCTGTGGAAAAAGCTCAAAGTCTCTGTGTTACTTTCAATGGAGGAAACACTATTATACAGACACCAAGATGACTTCACACAGTGCAGAAACATAATAAAATAAAATGACGAAGAGATTGGAAGTTCCAGGATGGAGATGTGTACTTGCTCCCCCAGATACAGGGAGGGAGAGACAGGAGACTTCTTGGGACTCACTGGCTAGCCAGTCTAGCCTACCTGACAAGTCTTAGGTCCCAGTGAGTGACTGTGTCTCAAAAGCCAAGGTGGGATGGCCTGTAAAGGACAAATACAGTTGTCTCCTGCCCCCTCCCCCACACTCACCTATTCACCTTCATATACATATGAGCACAAAAGTAAACTAAAAAGTTATGAGCACTAACACATGTAATACATTATTCTCAGTGGGATCCTGGATGAAAGCCAAAGAGAGACAGCAAGAAAGTATGTTTTGAGTATGAAGCAGAGAAAATTATGTATTATATCTAAGTTAAAAACTATGTTAGCTAAGTTTCTGTGCATAATAATGATGCTATGACCGTGTGGCCAAAGTACTTCAGAAGGATTTATTTGGGTATTCAGGGATGTTATTAGAGGGTGAGTCAGGTTGAAGGATAGCTGGATTGATTAGGTATATAATTAATTTTAGTGTTCCTTTAACTTTCTATATTGAAGTGATTTCAAAGGAAGAGTTGGTGGCATAATGTTTTCAGAAATGATGTATTATATTCACACCCATAGAAAAAGCAATTTCATGCCAGTAGAACACAAAAATAGAGCAATTTCAAAAGCAAAAATTAGTGAGCTGTAGTGCACAGACAAGACTGAAAGGTGGCTGACAGCGAAGAGAAGCTGACAATGATCCTGGTAGTGCGGTAGGGTGGGACTAGCAGAGGCCACACCCTGGGGAAGAATGCGATGTATAGAAATGATGTCAATAGGCCTGTCTTCCCTGGAAAAGCAGAAAACTTATTATGGTAGAGGGCAAGGGTTTCTGAAGTGCAGGGAAGGAGTGGGCGGAGGGAGGAGTGTTGGGTTGTTCTGTAAGCATTCTCTGTTTCTCCTGCTAGTTTGCATAACTGCAGGAAATAGTGTACAATCATACTCTAACATACATCCCACTGTGCTTCCTTGGTAACAGGTTTTGATTCCAAGGCGAGTCATTACTTTTTCTCTTTTTCTCTTTCTTTCTTTCTTTCTTTCTTTCTTTCTTTCTTTCTTTCTTTCTTTCTTTCTTTCTTTCTTTCTTCCTTTCTTTCGTCTGCTCTATAGCTGACAGTTCCAGCCACAGGGCCAGCAGAGGGCACAGGATCACAGGTATTTTTCTTAGGTTTATGACAAGGTCCTTCTTTCACAACCTCGGAGGAAAAGCTCTGAGATATAAGGCATGCAGGAACTGAGTGTTGAAATGCAGTATTTCCTGAACAGTGGGGTACATCATTTCCTAACCGGAGGGCTAACTTTTACAAACACATAGGGCTTTGTGCAGATAGGAAAACAAAGACACTGCTTTCAGTGTCTCATTTACTTTTCTCTCCATTGTACAAATTCCCCCAGCATCTGCATTTTCTAACAAACCAGGGTGAAGCCAGCAGTGTAACCGCTACACTTGCCTGCTCCAGGGGCCATGGTTTGTGTCACTGTTGGTGTTCTCTTCAGAGAAGACATGGGCATTCACATGAAAGTGCAAAGCCCTTTCTGGCCTCTCGACTGCCTCTCTAGTGTTCTATAGATAATTTTTAAGCATATTTTTATGTTGGCACTTATACCAACATATAAAAAGGGGATTTTGAACTTCTTTATTGGAATACAGTGATGCTGTTTAATGTTTCAATGCTGTTATAGACAATAGTTTTCTCCAACTCTACAAGAGAGATATGCTGGCTATATTCTTACAACATAAGTAGCAGATACCTCACAACTCATCTCGGCCTACATCTTGAGGTGTTCTTCTTGAAGCCCTTGGCTGTACCTGTGCTGACAGCTGGTGCAGGACTTGACTGGTCTAGACAGGTTTGGGGCTTCAGTCTGCAGGGCTAAACAACAGTCTTTTCCCCTTTCAATGTTTAGTTCTACTTGTTAACTTCTCCAGTACTCTACTGTGAATTAAGAGACAAGGCAGAGGTTGGCAAAGTTCAATTCTCCAATTTTTTTGGTGAAATTGTTTCTGATGCCAGAAATGCTACTGAAAGTATAAAAACAGGACAGGTGATGAAACATAGGTTTCTTCAATAAAAATAAATCACAATCGGGAAATCATGAAAGTAAACTTTCTTCCACTAGATCAATCTTTTATCTATTATATATCTATTTGTTGTGTATCTATCCATTTATCTGCCTACTTATCATCTATATATCCTCAATTAATTATTAATGTATCAATCATTAATATATCTGTCTAATTATTTATCATCTACTATGTATCTATCATTCTGTCTGCTATCTATCTATCTATCTATCTATCTATCTATCTATCTTCTGTCTATCATCTATCAATCTATCGTTATCAATCATCTATCTGTTCATCTGTCAGTCATCTATTTGGAGTACCCAATGTATACTTATTAATGGTGTGCATCTATCATGTTTCATATATACATTTCCCTGGTCCTAACTCCTTATGATCAATAGTGGTAACAATGAACATTTTTATAAACAGTCAGTCAGGGACCTGTTAAAGCGTTTTCCTGGAACAGACTCGCAGTGTGGCAGGGAAAGACAGGCTGATTACTTTGAACTTGACCAGGTGGCTTCTAGAATGGAAGCCTCACAAGCAGGTGCACTGTTACCCAAATTTGGTATTCTTTTACCCTTATAATTTTTGTCATCTGATAAGTTCATATGACTTTTTGTTATAATAGATTAGAGAATCTTATGCTTATGGGGCACTGGGCCTTCTCACCTTTGAATCTCTATTCAGGCCTTATGCCTATTTTTCAATTATTTTCTTATTTCAATGACATCTCTAATTTTATTTATATCTATTTGGTTTTTTTTTTTCAGGATTTTGTGATAACTTGTTTTCTGGTGCTGAGAATGAATACAAGGTCTTATCCATGATAAGCATGTAGTCTATTTGCCACCGAGTCATGTCTCCTCATTGGTTCATCAGTTTTAATATGGCGAGTATCTTCCTTGTCTTTCCAGTCACCCATCTCTTAATGCTACTTGTAGTACCTTGTCCTGAGCAGAAATTATGACTATTTTCACTTAATTTTTAGTAGTCAATATCCATTTTTAATTTTCTAGCTTTGCCTTTAGGGTTTTTTTTTTGAAAGTCTTTGTTTAACTACATATTACAAACTTCTTTTATATCATGTTTTATAGGCTCTGTTGTTTACCTGTGTCCCATCTGTTAGTCTTGTTTACATGGTATTTATTAGAGACATAATTAAGTGTCTCTAACGAGCCAATTAGATATCCTAATACCCTGACAAGAGATCTTTTCAGTTTGCCTTTGTTTGGGACTGTAAACTTTAAATATCAGTTTTTAGCACATATTCATAAACCACATAATCTTTTGTTTTCCTATTTATCTATTCCTGCTTCAAAAAATAATATTGGTTTGTGTTTCTACTAACAGTTTCCACTACCTTCTTTCCTCCTTTTATTCCCTCCATCTCTTCCCTTCTTTCCTTCTGTTTATTGAAACAGGGTCTCATATAACCCGTACTAGCCTAAAATTTGCTCTAAACCCAGGATGGCCTTTTGATGTGGAATGTCCCTCTGTATGCTGCAAATATGTATTGCTTTTATTGGTTGATAAATACAAAGCTGCTTTGGCCTATGGCAGGGCAGAATATAGCTAGGTGGGAAAAGCCAAACTGAATGGCGGGAGAAAGAGGGATAGAGTCAAGTGAGACGCCAGCAGCCTCCAGGGAAGCAAGATGTGAGGTAAGAAGCCATGAGCCTCCTGGTAAAATATAGACTAATAGAAATGGTTTAATTTAGTTATAAGAACTAATTAATAAAAGCCTGAGCTAATAGGCCAAACAGTTGTAATTAATATTAAGCTTCTGAGTGATTATCTTAAAGGGGTCTTGGGACCAGGTAGGGCAGAATAAGCCTCCATTTGCATTTGGAGCTTCAACATGGGGCCAGAATTTCCACATAAGACCTAACAAAGCTTAAAAAGGGGTTCTAGACTCACAAAACGAGTCAAGAACAGCGTCAAAGTTCATGTCTCTCATTGTAGGCATGGCACAACACTGTGTCCCCTGGCTGCAGTGGGCTTCAGCTGTAGGTGAGTTCCCACAGCCTCTTACACAGACTATGGTGAAGAGGCTTCTCCTAGCCACTGCCTGCAGACTGGAGAGCACAGTTGTAGGCATAAGAACACAGCTGTATGCAACTTCATCCTACTCCTTAGAGGTGAGGAGGTGAGCATGACTCTCTCTGTTACCCCTACCATGTTCAAAAGCCAAGCAGGGTGGAGCCAGCCACAAAAGCTGCCACTTTGTTCTTAACCATGCCAGCTTAGCAGTTTAAAAACTCTCTTGGTTAGAAAAGGATTACAGATACACAGTAAGGACAGATTCAGAAAAAAAAGGCCTCTAAACGGGTCACAATGTGTTTGATAAATATGCATAGGCTTGAGAGAGAGAGAGGATAAAGACTATACAGAGTCATAGATTAAAAGAATAATTTAAATATAATAAACTGAAGTCCTTAAAAACAGAGTAATAAAAATTATAATAAGACACATAAAGGTAGAAATTATACAGAGAGTCTGAATTATGTATATTATTGTGTTTTCTTTGAATTTCTTAGCTGTTAATGAGCCAACTGCTGAGAAACATTTGATTGTAGGGGATGCGAAGCTAAACCAACATAAATATTTCAAAAGTATCTTGACTTCGGAATTTGGGTCTAAGGACCCAAATTGTTGCTTTGGAAAAGAGTTTCTGCTTTTGTTTCACAGAAGATGAGAAGCTGTGGATTCCTTCCAGGTTAATATGGAACAATGGCCCAAGTGATCCAACACCCAAAACAGCTTCAAGACTCCTGGCTAAGATGGCCCAACCACACAAAATACCCACATCAGGACTTGACTATAATTCTAATTTTTATCAGGATTCCCATAAGATTACCAGCACTCCCAATCAACAGGAAATAGTTTAAAAAACTATGCCCAAAGTTTGAAAATATTGTTTATGAATGTTTGTTTCCATTTAAAGGGGTTTGGTTATAAGTGGCTAATGGCCAATCTCTATCTAAAGAAGAAAGAACAGGATCAAGAAATGATGGGAGAACGAGTAGATTATTATGATAATAAAAAGGGGTAGATTAATAAATCTACTTTAATCCAGAAAACAACTGTTAATCTCAAAATTGGTATGGATTTTGGTATTGGCACAAATTTAAGGACAATTTTGTTATACTGTTTCTACTTTTGGATGAGGTATTATGTTTATGTAGCTCACTTAAAAGTGCAATTATAGTTAAGAAACACAAATTAATAGTCATCTATAAAAGTCAAATTTACAGTCATGTTAGTTAGGTTTTCTAGTTATACGGGGATATAGTTCAGATGGATAGGTAATTTTTAAACACTTCAAAGATCCACAGAATATGGCATTTAAAATGTTTTTTAAAAACTTACACTTTTCTTAACTGTGAGACACATCTGCTCCTGGCAGCACCAATTACCTCAAGAGGATGATAGGCATCATAGAAGCTCCTTATGGAGTGGCAAGGATAGCCATTTGGGCAAGAAACTGCTCTTGTCTGGACTGCTTGACAATGTTCTGTATAAACTGGACATGAAGGACCCAGGAAAATGACTGCTGAACTTGCCAAAACAATGTGGGACAGTCCTTCAACATTCCTGCTTCATGAAAGAGTCTGCCAGACATTATGCAGGATACAGAAGAAAGCAACTGATGAGTTTTGTCAAAATAGGTTAGATAGTCCTTCAAATTTCCTGCGTCACTGAGAAAGCTACCATTTACTCTGGCCTTTGGCTGAAGATGGATGTCCCAATGTTACAGAAGAACTTGGGGCAACTGCAAGCTGTTTCTGTCATTACTTGCATTTTTCAGAAGTCACTTGCTTGCAGTTCTTGTTTACTCAGGTAATATTATAACCTTCTGGGGTCTTAAATGGAGTTGAAGGCTAGACTGTTATAGTTTTCCTTAGTTAGGATAAAAGATAAAATAGATATGAAACTTTAGACTCACAAAAATAGAGTATTTTCTTTAATTTTGCAAAATATAGACTAAATATTATAACTGTAATTCTTGCTTAATACCTGTTTTGTTATATGTAATTTTTTCATTGTTAAAGTTAAAACTTTCCTTTTTAATTAGACAGAGAAGGGGAAATGATGTGGGATGTCCTTCTATATACTATGAATATTTATTGCTTTTATTGGTTGATAAATAAACATGCTTTAGCCTATAGCAGAGAAGAATATAGCTAGTTGGGAAAAGCCAAACTAAATATAGGGAGAAAGAAAGTGGAGTCAAGGGAGATGCCAGCAGCTGCCAGAGGAGAAAGATGTCAGAGCATCACCAATAAGGCATGGGCCAAATGGTGAATCACAGATGAATAGAAATGGATTAATTTAAAAGTAAGAGTCAACTAGTAATAAACCTGAGTCATCGGCCAAACAATTATAGTTAAACATTAAGCCTCTGAGTGATTATATTTTAAGTGGCTATGGGTCTGGGTAGGATGCTGAAAGGTCTCCAGCTACATCCTTGAATTCCTGATTCTTGTACCTCCAACTGGAGAAATAGAACTATAGATTTTGTTTAATTTTTTCTTAATACCTACTAAAGTAAGCCCCTTTTTTGTTTACCAAGATAATTGACTTACTCCTTTTGAAGCAAGTTCTTTTATGTACTAAATTCAAATTTGCAAAATACTTTTTAAATTCATAACCTGTAGGTGCACCTGTCTCCCATTTCTGTTTTGTTACATCCTTTCTGATCACCACTTCAGTTTTCCCTTCCCCACCATTAAACACAGGGTATTGCCTTTTGCTCTGCAGGTGGGGGGGTGGCCCACCAGGAGTCCCTGTTCCTGTGCTGAGATCAGCAATCCAGAGGGATCCACCCCCACAACCGGCTCTAGTACCTTGAGGCCCTAAGAGAGGACAGACCAAAAAAATTCCCGAAGTACACAGTCACTCACAGCAAAGATTGGATCAAGACACCAAGACTCTCCTGGCTGCATTTGAAGGAAGAGATGAGCAGGCCCCAATGCAAGAATTCCTCCAACAACATGAAAAGCATCGTGACAACACCAGAATCCAGTGAGCATGCAACAAGAGGACTTGAACATCCTATTCCAGAAGAAGTAGAAGAAAACAACTTTAAATGTTACTTAATGAAAATGATGGAGACCTTTAAAGAGGAAGTAAAAAACTCCCTTAAAGAAATGGAGGATAAGACAAACAAAAAGCTGGAAGAAATTAATAAATCCCTCAAAGAAACTCAAGAAAAAGCAATTAAACAGGTGAAGGAAACAGTTCAAGACTTGAAGATTGAAATAGAGGTAATAAAGAAAACACAAAATGAGGGAAGACTGGAAATGGAAAATCTGGATAAATGAACAGGAACTACAGAGACAAGTATAACCAACAGAATACAAGAGATAGAAGAAAGATGCTGAAGATACTATAGAGGAAATAAACTCATTGATTAAAGAAAACAACAAATCCAACAAATTCTTAACACAAACCATCCAGGAAATCTGGGACACCATGAAAAGACCAAACCTAAGAATAATAGGGATAGAAGAAGGAGAAGAACTACAGCTCAAAGGCCCAGAAAGTATATTCAACAAAATTATAGAAGAAAACTTTCCCAACCTAAAGAAGGATATTCCTATGAAGGTACAAGAAGCATACAGAACACCAAATAGACTGGATCAAAAAAAATCCCCTCGCAATATAATAATCAAAACAAAAACATACAGAATAAAGAAAGAATATTAAGAGCTGCAAAGGAAAAAGGGCAAGTAACATATAAAGGTAAACCTATCAAAATTACATCTGACTTCTCATTGGAAACCACGAAAGCCAGAAGGTCTTGGATAGATGTGCTGCAGACACTAAGAGACCACGGATGCAAGCTGAGACTACTATACCCAGCAAAGCTTGCATTCACCATCGATGGAGAAAACAAAATATTCCAGGACAAAAACAGATTTAAACAATATGTAGCCTCAAACCCAGCCTTACAGAAAGTACTAGAAGGAAAACCACAAACCAAGGAAGCCAACAACACCCACAGTAGCACAGACATCTGACAACCCTCTGCCAGCACAACTCAAAGAAGGGAAACACACAAACACTACCACCAAAAAAATAACCGGGGTTAACAACCACTGGTCATTATTATCACTTAATATCAATGGACTCAATTCACCTATAAAAAGGCATAGGTTAAGAGAATGGATATGAAAACATGATCCAACATTCTGCTGTTTACAAGAAACACACCTCAACCACAAAGACATACATCTCAGAGTAAAGGGTTGGGAAAAGGTTTTTCAATCAAATGGCCCTAAGAAACAAGTGGGTGTGGCTATACTAATATCTAACAAACTTGACTTCAAACTAAAATCAATCAGAAGAGATGGAGATGGACACTTTATACTCATAACAGGAATAATCCATCAAGATGAAGTCTCAATCCTGAATATATATGCCCCTAATATAAAAGCACCCACATATGTAAAAGAAACATTACTAGAACTCAAAGCACACATCAAACCCCACACACTAATAGTAGGAGATTTCAACACTCCTCTCTCACCAGGTCAACCAGACAGAAACCTAACAGAGAAATACGAGAACTAACAGATGTAATGAATCAAATGGACGTAATAGACATCTATAGAACATTCCACCCAAACAGGAAAGAATATACCTTCTTCTCAGCATTTCATGGAACCTTCTCGAAAATTGATCACATACTCAGTAACAAACCAAACATCCACAGATACAAAAAAAAAATGGAGTAACCACCTGTGTCTTATCGGATCACCACGGAGTAAAGTTAGAATTTAACAACAATTCCACTCCCAGAAAGCCTACAAACTCATGGAAACTGAATAGTCAACTACTGAACCACTCCTGGGTCAAGGAAGAAATAAAGAAAGAAATTAAAGTCTTCCTTGAATTCAATGAAAATAAAGACACAACATACGCCAACCTATGGGACACTATGAAAGCAGTGCTAAGAGGAAAGTTCATAGCACTTAGTGCCCACATAAAGAAAACGGAGAAAGCACACATTAGTGACTTAACAGCACACCTGAAAGCTCTAGAAAAAAAAAAAAAGAAGCAGACTCACCCAGGACGAGTAGAAGACTGGAAATCATCAAACTGAGGGCTGAAATCAACAAAACAGAGACACAGAAAACAATCCAAAGAATCAATGAAAGAAAGAGCTGGTTCCTTGAGAAATTCAACAAGATCGACAAACCCCTATCCAAACTAATCAAAAGGCAGAGAGAGAACACTCAAATTAACAAGATCAGAAATAAAAAGGGGGACATAACAACAGACACTGAGGAAATTCTGAGAATCATTAGGTCTTACTACAAAAGCCTGTATGCCACAAAATTGGAAAATGTAAAAGAAATGGACAGTTTTTTAGATAAATACCATATACTGAAATTAAATCAAGATCAGGAAACAATTTAAATAGACCTATAAGTCGCGAGGAAATAGAAGCTGTCATCAAAAATCTCCCAACCAAAAAGAGCCCAGGACCAGATGGTTTTAATGCAGAATTCTACCAGAACTTCCAAGAAGAGCTAATACCTATACTCCTTAATGTGTTTCACATAATAGAAACAGAAGGGTCATTGCCAAACTCTTTTTATGAAGCTACAGTTGCCCTGATACCAAAACCACACAAAGACGCAACCAAGAAAGAAAATTACAGACCAATCCCACTCATGAACATCGATGCAAAAATTCTCAATAAAATACTGGCAAACCGAATCCAAGAACACATCAAAAAAACCATCCATTATGATCAAGTAGGCTTCATCCCAGAGATGCAGGGCTGGTTCAACATATGAAAATCTATCAATGTAATCCATCATATAAATAAACTGAAAGAAAAAACCATATGATCATTTCATTAGATGCTGAAAAAGCATTTGACAAAATTCAACACCCCTTATGATAAATGTCTTGGAGAGATTAGGGATACAAGGATCATATCTAAATATAATAAAAGCAATATACAGCAAGCCGACAGCTACCATCAAATTAAATGGAGAGAAACTCAAAGTGATTCCACTAAAATCAGGAACAAGACAGGGCTGTCCACTCTCTCCATAGCTCTTTAATATAGTGCTTGAAGTTCTAGCAATAGCTATAAGACAAAATAAGGAGATCATGGGGATTCGAATTGGAAAGGAAGAAGTCAAACTTTCGTTATTTGCAGGTGATATGATAGTGTACATAAGTGACCCCAAAAATTCTACCAAAGAACTTCTACAGCTGATAAATACCTTCAGTGATGTGGCAGGATACATAATCAATTCAAAAAAATCAGTAGCCTTCCTATACACAAAGGATAAAGAAACAGAGAGGGAAATCAGAGAAACATCACCTTTCACAATAGCCACAAATAGCATAAAGTATCTTGGAGTAACACTAACCAAGGAAGTAAAAGATCTATTTGACAAGAACTTTAAGACCTTGAAGAAAGAAACTGAAGAGGATACCAGAAAATGGAAGGATCTCCTATGCTCCTGGATTGGTAGGATCAATATAGTAAAAATGGCAATTCTACCAAAGGCAATCTATAGATTCAATGCAATCCCCATCAAAATCCCAACAAAATTCTTCATAGACCTTGAGAGAACAATAACTAAATTATATGGAAAAACAAAAAGCCCAGGATAGCCAAAACAATCCTATTCAATAAAGGAACTTCCGGAGGCATTACCATCCCTGACTTCAAACTCTATTACAGAGCTACAGTAATGAAAACAGCTTGGTATTGGCATAAAAACAGAGACGTTGACCAATGGAATTGAATAGAAGACCTGGATATTAATCCACAAACCTATGAACACCTCATATTTGACAAAGAAGCTAAAATTATACAATGGAAGAATGAAAGCATCTTTAACAAATGGTGCTGGCATAACTGGATGTCAACCTGTAGGAGAATGAAAATAGATCCTTTATCTATCACCATGCACAAAACTCAAGTCCAAATGGATTAAAGACCTCAATATAAATCCGACCACACTGAACCTGATAGAAGACAAAGTGGGAAGTTGCCTGCACTACATGGGCACAGGAGACCACTTCCTATGTAAAACCCCAGTGGCACAGACAATAACAGCAACAATGAATAAATGGGACCTCCTGAAACTGAGAAGCTTCTGTAAAGCAAAAGACACAGTCATTAAGACAAAAAGGCATCCTACTGAATGGGAGAAGATCTTCACTAACCCCACATCAGACAAAGGTCTGGTCTCCAAAATATACAAAGAACTCAAGAAACTAGACATTAAAATTCTAAATTACCCAATTAAAAAATGGGGTAATGATTTGAACAGAGAATTCTCAACAGAAGAAGTTCAAATGGCCAAAAGATACTTAAGGTCATGTTCAACTTCCTTAGCGATCAGGGAAATGCAAATCAAAACAACTTTGAGATACCATCTTATACCTGTAAGAATGGCTAAAATCAAAAACACCAATGATAGCCTATGCTGGAGAGGATGTGGAGTAAGGGGAACACTCATCCATTGCTGGTGGGAATGCAAACTTGTGCAACCACTTTGGAAGTCAGTGTGGTGGTTTCTCAGGAAATTGGGAATCAACCTACCTCAGGATCCAGCAATACCACTCTTGGGAATATACCCAGGAGATGCCAAATCATTCCACAAAAGCATTTGTGCAACTATGTTCATAGCAGCATTATTTGTAATAGCCAGAACCTGGAAACAACCTAGGTGCCCCTCAATGGAAGAATGGATAAAGTGTGGAATATATACACATTAGAATACTACTCAGTGGTAAAAAACAATGAATCTTGAAGTTTGCATGCAAATGGATGGAAATAGAAAACACTATACTTAGTGAGATAACCCAACCCCAAAAAGATGATTATGGTATGTACTCACTCATTAGTGGACCCTAGCCATAAACAAAGGACATTAAGCTTATAGTTCACAAGCCTAGAGAAGCCAAAGAGCAAGGTGAACCCAAAGAAAAACATATATAGATCCTCCTGGAAATTGGAAGCAAACAAGATTGCCGGGCAAAGGTTGAAAGCATGGGAGTGGGGATAGGG
>PVIU01032647.1:0-13317 GCA_004026605.1 Ondatra zibethicus | reverse complement strand
ACTCCTTAAGGTGTTTCACATAATAGAAACTGAAGGGTCATTGCCAAACTCATTTTATGAAGCTACAATTACCCTGATACCAAAACCACACAGGGACACAACCAAGAAAGAGAATTATAGACCAATCTCACTTATGAACATTGATGCAAAAATTCTCAATAAAGTACTGGCAAACCGAATCCAAGAACACATTAAAAAATCATCCGTTATGATCGAGTAGGCTTCATCCCAGAGATGCAGGGCTGGTTCAACATACGAAAATCTATCAATGTAATCCATCATATAAATAAACTGAAAGAAAAAAACCATATGATCATTTCATTAGATGCTGAAAAAGCATTTGACAAAATTCAATACCCCTTTATGATAAAGTTCTTGGAGAGATTAGGGATACAAGGATCATATCTAAGTATAATAAAAGCAATATATAGCAAGCCAACAGCTACAGTTCTTTTAGAAGAGGGAACCTCAATTGAGAAAATGCCCCCATTAGATTTGCCTATGGGCAAGGCTGTGGTTCATTTCCTTGATTTATACTTGATGTTGGAGGGCTCAGCTCACTGTGTAAACAGGCTGAATAAGCCATGAGTTGCTGGTATGGGAGAATTGTCTGTATTCTGTCAATCATGTTTCAAATAAACGCTGATTGGCTAGGAAGGAAGTATAGGTGGGAAAACCAGACAGGAAGTAAAGGTGGGGCCAGAAGAACAGGAGTATTCTGGGAAGAAGGAAGCTCTTTCCCCATTCCTGCCCAGACCACTGAAGAAGCAGGATGTGACCAGCTCTGCTGAAAAAAGTACTGAGCCATGTGGCTAACATAGATAAGGATAATGGGTTAATAAAAGTCATAAGAGCTAATACAAAACCTGGGCTAATGGGCCAAACAGTTTATTATTAATACAGACAATCTGTGTGACTTTCATTGGGGCTTAATGACTGTGGGAACTGGGCAGGACAGAAACCCTGACAAGCCAGACTCCTCATGCTACAGATTGGCGCCCACATGGATAACTGCATCCACAGGAAGCCTGAGAAAGCTTGGGAAAGAATAGAGTAAAGCATGTTTTCTTGGTAGCAGCAATTTCTCGGGTCTGCTCTGCTTCCTAGATGCAAACAAGTGCTCTCATTTAAGAGAGGCTTCCTCACTCAGCTTTAGCTGCAAAACCTTGCAGATTTTTAAGAGGTCCTGCCACGAAACACTTACATAGTGTTGATGAAAACCTGACCACATGCTTTTTGGTTTTCAGCCATAGCAGGAAAAGATCAGTGCTGTTTTAAAATGCCAGCCATCCAGCCAGGGCAAACTCTGACTCTTTCAGGCAGCCGGTCTGACTATGGAGCATTTGAGTGTGGTTTCTGAGCACACTACTGAAGCTTGCTTGCTGGCAGGGACCTTGAAATGCCATAGAATTGTGGCAATAAATGTGGCTACAGCCGGTACCTCAGCCATGAGGCTGAAATCTCAGAAAGCTAAGAAATGGGCTGGATCCAGCCGTCAAAGCCACGGCTTTTAATCCTACCCATATTGCTTGGTAAATTAAAGACCCATGTTGTCAGAAAAAGAGAGATATACAGTAAAGAGAGATTCAAAGACGAAGAAAAACTCTAAATGGTTTATAGTGTGTTAAAAAAATATATGCAGGCTAAAGGTTAAAGTTCTTAAAGTAAAAAAGAAAGAAAGAGAGTAGTTGGGTGTGTTGGTACACACCTTTAATCCCAAAACTTGGGTGTGAGAGGTAGATTGACCTCTATGACTTCAAGGTGTGGTAGCACACACCTTTAATTCCAGGACTGGGGAGGCAGAGAGAGGCAGATCTCTGTGAGTTCATGTTGTGGTAGCACACACCTTTAATCCCAGCACTGGGGAGGCAGAGACAGGCAGACCTCTGTGAGTTCAAGGACAGCCTGTTCTACAGAAGGAGTTCCAGGACAAAGATACACAGAGAACCTGTCTCAAAACTTAAAAGCAAAAATAAAAGAAATAGAGGTTAAAGTAAAGCCATATAAAGATGTAAAACACACAGAGAATCTGGATACTGTATGTTATTATTCTCTCTTTGAATTGTTTGAATGCGAGGAAGGAGCAACAGCTGCTAAAAGATTTTTGCTTATAAATGCTGCTGAATTAATCCAAGATAGGTATCTTGAAAATATCTTGACTTCAAAATTGAAGTCAAAAGGTATGTTACTTTGGATAAGAGATTTTGCTTTTGTTTCCACAGGAAATGAGAGGCTGTGGATTCATTCTGAGTTAAGAAAAATCAGGTTTGGTCAAGGAAAACCACCTAAGAAATCTCCGATAGGAACAGATGGCCCAGATGACAGCGTTATACATCCAGAACAGGTTCAAGACTGCTGCTTGAAATGATCAAGCCTCACAGGATACTCCAATCAGGACTTGATCATAACTCTAAATTTTCTTTAGGTCCCCATAAGATTATCAGCACCCCCAACCAGCCGGAAGTAGCCTGGAATACTATGCCCACATTCATAAAAAATGAACTATGGATATTTTCCTTTGTTTAAAAAAAAGGAGGGGGAAATGGTATGGGAGAATTGTCTGTATTCTGTCAATCATGTTTCAAATAAACACTGATTGGCCAGGCAGGAAGTATAGGTGGGAAAACCAGACAGGAAGTAAAGGTGGGGCCAGCAGAACAGGAGTATTCTGGGAAGAAGGAAGCTCTTTCCCCACTCCTGCCCAGACCATTGAAGAAGCAGGATGTGACCTGCCCTGCTGAAAAAGGTACTAAGTCATGTGGCTAACATAGGTAAGGATAATGGGTTAATATAAGTTATAAGAGCTAATATGAAACCTGAGCTAATGGGCCAATCAGTTTATCATTAATACAGACTCTCTGTGTGACTTTCTTTGGGGCCTAACGACCGTGGGAACTGGGCAGGACAGAAACCCTGACAAGCCAGGCCCCTCATGCTACAAGATGCAAGATAATAAGCAGCACCCCTCCATGACCTTTGTATCAGTTCCTGCCTCCAGGTTCCTGCCCACCTGAGTTCCTTCTCTGACTTCCCTCAAATGATGGAAGTATAAGGTGAAGTAAACCCTTTCATTCTCAAGCCACTCTGGTCATGATATTTTAGCATAGTAATAAAAACTTGACTAAGATAGACAGTGGTGAGTTACAGAGTACCTGGTGAATGTCTAAGATGCCCTGAAGGCATTTTTCCTATTATTCATATGCAAAGTACTTAGATCGTGTTAATTTCTTCAGATAACAAGACTACCTTAGCACCAAATTCATACTAGTTTTTTCATCCCAGGTATGGGTTCTTTGAGTCTTCCTACCACACTCAGACTCTCATTGTAAATGTGGCTGAGAGTAGTCAGTAATACTCATCACAGCCTATGACAGCTTAAGTCAGCCTACATACTAGATGCTTTGAAATGTACTTTGCCTGATTAATAAGTCTATGGCCCTTAAACTTAGGCTCCAACAGTCTCAAAACACAACAAAATATAGAAAAGTTCTTTGCCAGAATGGCATAAACAGACTTTATTCCAATTCCCAGTGAAGTGTTTGTTCCTACTTGAAGCTTCACGAGCAATCATTACTGTCCATATTCCTATCCGTATTCTGCTCTTCTGGATTCTTATCTATGTGATTGCCTTCTGGATTCTCATCAGAATCACTCATTAAACTAGGCTTAGAGTATTCTAGAGTGTTTCTAACCTACATCTCCAATTTTTTCCAAATTTCTCCCACAAAGGGTTGCCAAAGATTTAAATATTACATGATTAGATCAAATGAGAAGGAAGCAATGACATCCCAGTAGCAGTGACTATATTTAGTTCTCCTTCCTTGATTTCTAATAAAATGAACTAGGGCTCCTTCAAGAAATGGTTGATTTGGGGAATGGAGAAGAAATAAATCTGGAATATTTTGTGGTTCCAGAAAGGTAAGAGAGGACTAACAAACCAATCAAACACGATAATAAGTCGTGATTGTCAACTCATTTTGAGAAAGTCTTAGGAATTAGTAAATCACTTCTGAATAAATTTGTGTCAGTATTTTCAGGCAGAGTTAACAAAAGGATAAAGGGGGAAAAACTAATCTCATAGGCTGGGGGCTTTGATGGGATAAAAGGAAAAATGAACAAGGCACTCTTGTTTCAGTTTTTGAAGACATGGTTTCACTGTTTAGCTCTAGCTGTCCTGGAACTCACTCTGTAGAACAGGATGGCCTCGAACTCACAGAGATATACCTGTCTCTGCCTCCCAAGTGTTGGGATTAAAGGTGTGCACCACCACCGCTCCACCCAAAGAAAGCACTCTTAAGCATAGGCAAACTTAATTGTTTTTTCTTCCAGGTTTCCACTAAGTGAGCTGCTTCACCATGCCTTCCCGGCTATGATTAACTGAAACCTTTGAAAAGCTATATTAATATTTCTTTCTTTATGTTGTCTATACCACATAATTAATCACAATAATGCAAAAGTGGCTAAAGAAATATAGGCAATAACTTACTGAAAGAATTATAATGGTCAAACCTGGAACAGCTAAGTGATAAAATAAATAAATCAGCATTAGATCACAAGTCAAATCCAAAATAAATATCTGTAAATCAACACTGACATAATTAAATGATTGAATAAATAAATAAGAACAAATAGACAAACTGGACTGAAAAATCCAAATAGTCTATATAGACACTCCCCACAGCAGTGGAGTTTGACCATTTATCCCTTCAGTATGACCAAAGCTAGGAACTTGCTTCTAAGGTGTGCCATAGAGAGAAGGAAGAAAAACACTGAGAAAAATGGCAAACACTATTGCAGACAGATAAAGTAAAGACCAACAATGTTAAATCATGACCTAGCTTTATTTTTCCTCTAAGATTCCATAACCACTATGTAGTCATAAGAACAACACTGGATAGAGCCCAATTGGTGGCTATTCTATAAAACACGAGTAGGACTCCTCATGACTATCAAGATCATCAAAAAACAGGCAAATATGAGAAACTGTCCCAGCCAACGCAATCTAAAGAGACTCAAGGACCAAATGTAATGAGGTGTCATGGGTAAAAACTGGAACAGGAAAAGAGCATTAGGGGAAAGCTAAAAGGAATCTGAATCAATTCTGACTTTAATTAATGCAAATGTATTGGTACTGGTTCATTATTCATGATAAACATAGTCTACTAATGGACAATTATAACAGGAAAACTGGGTATAGGTGAACAAGGAATTTTCTGTACTATCTGTGCAATGACTCTGTAAATATAAAACTAACCTACAATAAAAAAAATTTGTTGCTTTTGTTTTATGAGGCTGATCCTATATATTCCCACAGCAGTTATTTCTTAAAAAGGAAAAGAAGGAGAAAGTGAAGAAGGGAAGTGAAGATGAACCAAACTATGACTTCCTCACTTTGAGGAGGTATTAATTACTATAAAGACAGGCATCTTAGACATACTTAGCTCTGGATTAGGCATTAAAATTATGCAGCTCTATTTTTCTAGCAAGGACAATGTTACTAATAAGATTCACTTATTAAGAAATAAAAGGAACACAGAGCTTATTAGCTAGTTGAAACTTTTAGATGTGTTCAAAGTAGGTAGATGTAGGGAGAGCAGTAGAGATTCAAAGAAGCCTTTACAATCTATATCCCAATGGCATGTAAAAATATTTACGGTTAATAGCTTCTGCTGCTTGTCTAATACTGACAAAAAAATATGGGAGTATAGATATTTTGCTTCATGGAAGTCACCTATCTACTTCATAGTTGTTCTGAAGAGGTCAGTAACTGTCTATTGAGTATACATTGTATCTGTTCTGTGATAACTTGGTAAGTTGTGTTTAAGTGTGGAAGTGGTCAAACCCATATGCAGTTGTCAAAAAATTACAAATAATAGATTGAAGGAATTAAAAAGCAATTTAAATGAAGGAAGAAAAAGATGAAGAATTTATTGGAATAGATTTCCCCCTGGTTCACTTCTGTTACATAAACACCATGACCCTGACTATATTATTAATGGTTTTCTAGAGTAACAGAACTTATACGTATGTATGCATGCATGCATGTATATTTATGTGTATATATGTATATATACAATTTTTATATAAGTACTATATATAAATGGGATTTATTAGAATGACTTACAGACTGCAGTCCAGCTAGTCCAACAATGACTGGCAGTGAACAAAAAAGTCCAAGAATCGAATAGTTGCTCAGTTTACAAGGCTTCATGTCTCAGCTGGTCTTCAGTACATACGAGAATCCTAAAGAACTAGGCTCTAATGCCAGTGAAGTAATGGATTTGCTAGCAAGGTATGGGCAAGAAGGCAAATAGCAAAATCTTCCATCTTATATGTCCTTAGTTAGGCTTCCAAAAGAAGGCATGGCTCAGATTAAAGATGTATCTTCCTGCCTCAAGATCCAGATCAAAGGTATGTTGTTTTACCTCAAAGATCCCACCTAGAAGTAGATCCACCCACTTCAAACCAAGCCAAACAAAACAAAACAAACATACACACAGAAAAAGACCTCAAAATTTTTGTGCCCTTTATTTGGGGTTTTAGTTCCAGATGTAGTCAATTGACGACCAAGAAGACATCACAATGACCAAAGCAGCTTGGGGAAGAAATGTAATATTTTACCTTACACCTCATAGCTCATCTGGAAAGGAAATTAGGGCAGGAACTAAAGGCTCGTTCACTCCCAGTCCGGTTGTAGTTGGTGAGCTCCCATTAGCTCAGGCAAACTGTCTCAGTGGGTGAACCCCTTATGGTCTTGACCTCTTTGCTCATACTCTCACTCCTTCCACTCTTCAACTGGACCTTGGGAGCTGAGTCCAGTGCTCTGATGTGGGTCTCTGCCTCTGTTCCCATCTGTTGTTGGACGAAGGTTCTATGGTGATATTTAAAATAATCTTCAGTATGACTACAGGGCAAGTCCAGTTCAGGCACCCTTTCCTCTACTGCTTAGGGGTTTATCTGGGGTCATCCTTATGGATTCCTTGAAATTTTTCTAGAGCAAGGTTTCTTGCAAATCACTTAATGACTTCCTCAATCAAGATATCTCTTTCCTTGCTCTCATATCTGTCCTTCCTTCATCTCGACTATTCCATTACCTCAAGTTCTTCTCAACCCTCACCTTCTCCCCTTCCTTCTAACCCCCATACCAATTTTCCCAATTTTATCAGGTGATCTTGTTTGTTTGTAATTCCCAAGTGGGTCTATATATGTTTTTCTTTGGGATCACTTTATTACTTAGATTCTCTAGGATATTGAACTATGGGCTCAATGTCCTCTGTTTATGGCTAGTATCCACATATGAATGAGTACATAACACATTCATTTTTGGTGGTCTGGGTTACCTCACTCAGGACAGTGTTTTCTAATTCCACCCATTTGCATGCAAAATTTAAGATGTCATTGTTTTTTTATTACTGCTGAGTAGTACTCTAATGTATAAATGTGCCACATTTTCTTTATCCACTCTTCAGTTGAGGGGCATCTAGGTTGTTTCCAGGTTCTGGCTATTACAAATAATGCTGCTATGAACATAGTTGAATAAATGTTTTTGTAGTATGATTGAGCATCTTTTGGGTATATTCCCAAGAGTGGTATTGCTGGATCCTGAGGTTTGATTCTCAATTTTCTGAGAAACCGCCATACTGATTTCCAAAGTGGTTGCACAAGTTTGCATTGCCACCAGCAATGGATGAGTGTTCCCTTTACTCCACATCCTCTCCAGCATAAGCTATCATTACTGTTTTTGATTTTAGCCATTCTGACAGGTGTAAAATAGTATTTCAGAGTTGTTTTAGTTTGCATTTCCCTGATAGCTAAGGAAGTTGAACATGTCCTTAAGTATCTTTTGGCCATTTGAAATTCTTTTGAGAATTCTCTGTTCAGTTCAGTACACCATTTATAGTTGGGTTATTTAGAATTTTAATGTCTAATTTCTTGAGTCCTTCATATATTTTGTATATCAGTCTTCTGTCTGATGTGGAGTTGGTGAAGATCTTTTCCCATTCTGGAGGCTGCCTTTTTGTCTTACTGACTGTATTCTTTGCTTTACAGAAGCTTCTCAGTTTCAGGAGGTCTCATTTATTTATTATTTGCTACTATCGTCTGTGCTACTAGGGTTATATTTAGGAAGTGGTCTCCTGTGCCCATGCATTGAAGGCCTCTTCCCAATTTTTCTTCTATCAGGTTCAGTATGGTCAGATTTATATTGAGATCTTTAATCCATTTGGACTTGAGTTTTGTGCATGGAGACAGATATGCATCTATTTTCATTCTTCTACAGGTTGACATCCAGTTATGCCAACACCATTTGTTGAAGATTCTTTCTTTTTTCCATTGTATAATTTTAGCTTCTTTGACAAAAATCAGGTGTTCATAGGTGTCTGGATTAATATCTGGGTCTTCAATTCGATTCCATTGTTCAACCTTTCTGTGTTTATGCCAATACCAAACTGTTTTCATTACTGTAGCTCTGTAATAGAGCTTGATGTCAGGGGTGGTTATGCCTCCGGAAGTTCCTTTATTGTATAGGATTGTTTTGGCTATCCTGGGCTTTTTGTTTTTTCATATAAAGTTGATTATTATTCTTTCAAGGTCTGTGAAGAATTGTGTTGGGATTTTGGTGGGGATTGCATTGATTCTATAGATTGCTTTTGGTAGGATTCCCATTTTTACTATGTTGATACTTCTTATCCAAGAGCGTAGAAGATCTTTCTATTTTCTGGTATCTTCTTCAGTTTCTTTCTTCAAAGACTTAAAGTTCTCGTCAAATAGGTCTTTCACTTCCTCAGTTAGTGTTACCCCCAGATATTTTATGTTATTTGTGGCTATTGCGAAAGGTGATGCTTCTCTGATTTCCCTCTCAGATTCTTTATCCTTTGTGTATAGGAGGGCTACTGATTTTTTTGAGTGGATCTTGTATCCTGCCATTATCACTGAAGGTATTTATCAGCTATAAAAGCTCTCTGGTAGAGTTTTAGGGTCATTTATGTTCACTGTCATATCATCTACAAATAACAGAAGTTTGGCTTCTTCCTTTCCAATTTGAATCCTGTTGATCTCCATATGTCTTATTGCTACTGCCAAAACTTCAAGCACTATGTTGAAGAGATATGGAGAGAGTGGACAGCCTTGTTTTGTTCCTAATTTTAGTGGAATGGCTTTGAGTTTCTCTCCATTTAATTTGATGTTAGCTGTAGGCTTGATGTATATTGCTTTTATTATATTTAGATTATCTATATATTTATATAGATATTTATTATATTATATTTAGATATGATCCTTTATCATGAATGGGTGTTGAATTTTGTAAAATGCTTTTTTAGCATCTAATGAAATGATCATATGTTTATTTTCTTTAATTTTATTTATATGGAGGATTACATTGATAGATTTTCGTATGTTGAACCAGCCCTGCATCTCTGGGATGAAGTCTACTTGATCATGATGGATGATATTTTGATGTGTTCTTGGATTCAGTTTGCCAGTATTTTATTGAGAATTTTTGCAGCCATGTTCATGAGTTAGGCTGGTCTGTAATTCACTTTCTTGGTTGAGTCTTTGTATAGTTTTGGTATCAGGGTAACTGTAGCCTCATAAAAAGAGTTTGGCCAGCCAATATCAAACTAAATGTAGAGAAACTCCCAGTGATTCCACTAAAATCAAGAACAAGACAAGGTTGTCCACTCTCTCAATATCTATTCAGTATAGTTCTTGAGGTCCTAGCTAGAGCAATAAGACACCAAAAGGAGATCAAGGGGCTACAAATCGGAAAAGAAGAATTCAAACTCTCACTGTTTGCTTACTATATAATTGTTTACATAAGAGATCCCAAAAATTCTACCAAGGAAATTCTACAACTCATAAACACTTTCAGTAATGTAGCAGGATACAAGATTAATTCAAAAAATCAGTAGCCCTAATGTACACAGATGATAAAAGGGCTAGGGAAGAAATCAGAGAAACAACACCATTTACAATAGCCACAACTCTAACCAAACAAGTAGAAGAATTGCATGAAAAGAACTTTAAATCTTTGAAGAATGAAATTGAAGAAGACACCAGAAAGTGGAAAGAGTTCTCATGCTCTTGGGTAGGCAGAATCAACATAGTAAAAATTTCAGTCTTATCAAGCAATCTACAGATTCAATGCAATGCCCATCAAAATCCCAGTAAAATTCTTCAAAGACCTCAAAAGAACAGTACATATGGAAAAACTTCATATGGAAAAACAAAAAACCCAAGATAGCCAAAACAATCCTGTATAATAAAAGAACTTCTGGAGGCATCACAATCACTGACTTCAAACTCTACTACAGAGCAACAGTACTGAAAATAGCCTGGTATTGGCATAAGAACAGACAGGAGGACCAATGGAACAGAATAGAAGACCCAGATATCAATCCACATACCTTAGAACATCAGATTTTTGACAAAGAAGCAAAACATATCAAATGGAAAAAAGAAAGCATATTTAACAAGTGGTGCTGGCATAAGTGGATATCAACATATAGATTAATGAAAATAGATCCATATCTATCACCATGCACAAAACTCAAGTCCAAATGTATCAAAGACCTCGACATAAAGCCAGCCACATTGAACCTTATAGAAGAGAAAGTGGGACGTACACTTGAACGCATTGGCACAGGAGACCACTTCCTAAATATAACCCCAGCAGCACAGACACTGAGAGAAACAATTAATAAATGGGACCTCCTGAAACTGAAAAGCTTCTGTAAAGCAAAGGACATGGTCAACAAGATAAAACGACAGCCTACAGGGTGGGAAAAGATCTTCACTAACCCCACATCAGACAGAGGTCTGTTCTCCAAAATATACAAAGAACTCAAGAAATTGGTCATCAATAGAACACATAATCCAATTAAAAAAAAAACTGGAGTACAGACCTAAACAGAGAACTCTCAACAGTGGAATCTAAAATGGCTGAAAGACACTTAAGGAAATGTTCAACATTCTTATTCATCAAAGAAATGCAAATCAAAACAACTCTAAGATTCCAGCTTAGACCTATAAAAATGAACAAGATCAAAAACACTGATGACAACTTATGCTGGAGAGGTTGTGGGGTAAGGGGAACACTTCTGCATTGCTAGTATGAATGCAAGTTGGTAGAGCCCCTTTGGATGTCAGTGTGGTGATTTCTCAGAAAATTAGGAAATAACCTTCCTCAAGACCCAGTAATACCACTTTTGGGTATATATCCAAAGGATGCTCAATCATGCCACAAGGTCATGTGCTCAACTATGTTCATAGCAGCATTGTTTGTCATAGCCAAACCTGGAATCAACCTAAATGCCTCTAGACCAAAGAGTAGATAAGGAAAATGAGGTACATTTACACAATGGAGTACTACCCAGCAGATTAAAATAACAACATCTTGAATTTTGCAGGAAAATGGTTGGAGCTAGAAAACATCATTTTGAATGAGGTAACCCAGACACAGAAAGACAATTATCACATCTACTCACTCATAAGTGGTTTTTACTCATAAATCAAAGAAAACCAGCCTACAAATCACAATCCCAGATAACCTAGACAACAATGAGGACACTAAGAGAGATATACATAGATCTAATCTACATGGGAAGTATAAAAAGACAAGATCTCCTGAGTAAATTAGGAGTAAAATGGGGAACTTGTGGGAGGGTTGAAAGTGAAGGGAGAGGTAGGCAGAGGAGCAGAGAAAAATGTAGAGCTCAATAATAATCAATAAAATAAAAAAAAGAGTTTGGCAATGACCCTTCTGTTTCTATTATATGAAACACGTTGAAAAGTATATGTATTAGTTCTTCTTGTAAGATTTGGTGAAATTCATTGCTAAAATCATCCAGCCCTGGACTTTTTTTGGTTGATAGGTTTTTGGTGACAGCTTCTATTTCCTCATGACTTATAGGTCTATTTAAATTGCTCACCTGGTCTTGATTTAATTTTGGCATATGGTATCTATCTAAAAATTGTCCATTTCTTTTACATTTTCCAATTTTGTGAAGTACAGGTTTTTGTAATAAGACCTAATAATTCTATGAATTTCCTCAGTGTCTGATGTTATGTCCCCCTTTTCATTTCTGATTTTGTTAATTTGGGTGTTCTCTTTAAGCCTTTTGATTAGTTTGGATAAAGGTTTGTAATCTTGATTTTCTCAAAGAACCAGCTGTTTGCTTCACTGATTCTTTGTATTGTTTTCTTTGTTTCTATTTTATTGATTTCAGCTATCAATTTGATTAGTTCCTGTCTTCTATTCCTCCTGGATGAGTCTGCTTCTTTTTGTTCTAGAGCTTTCACGTGTGCTGTTAAGTCTCTAATGTGAGCTTTCTCCATTTTCTTTATGTGTGCTCTTAGTGCTATGAACTTTCCTCTTAGGACTGCTTTCATAGTGTCCTACAGGTTGGGTATGTTGTGCCTTCATTTTCATTGAATTCAAGGAAGGTTTTAATTTCTTTATTTCTTCCTTGACCCAAGAGTGGTTCAGTAGTTGACTGTACAGTTTCCATGAGTATGCAGAGGTTCTGGAAGTAGTATTGTTTTTAAATTCTAACTTTACTACATGGTGATCTGAGAAGACACAGGTGGTTACTCCATTTTTTTGTATCTGTGGATGTTTGCTTTGTTACTGAGTATGTGATCAATTTTAAAGAAGGTTCCATGCGGTGCTGAGAAGAAGGTATATTCTTTTGTGTTTGGGTGGAATGTTCTACAGATGTCTGTTAAGTCCATTTGATTTCTTACATCTCTTAGTTCTCTTATTTCTTTGTTAAGTTTCGGTCTGGTTGACCTGTCCATTGTTGAGAGAGGAGTATTGATATCTCCTATTAGTGTGTGGGGTTTGATGTGCAGTTTAAGTTTTAGTAATTTTTTTTTACTTATGTGGATGCTCTTGTTTTAGAGGCATAGATATTCAGGATTGAGACTTCATCTTGATGAATTGTTCCTGTTATGAGTATAAAGTGTTCTTCTCCATCTCTTCTGATTGATTTTAATTTGAAATCCATCTTGTTAGATATTAGGATAGCTACACCTGCTTGTTTCTTAGGTCCATTTGATTGGAAAAGCGTTTACCAATCCTTTACTCTGAGGTAGTATCTGTCTTTGAGGTTGAGGTGTGTTTCTTGTAAACAGCAGAAGGCTGTATCCTGTTTTTCGTATCCATTCTCTTAGCCTGTGTCTTTTTATAGGTGAATTGAGTCCACTGATATTAAGCGATATTAATGACCAGTGGTTGTTTACTCTGGTTATTTTTCAGTAGTAGTGTTTGTGTGTTTCCCTTCTTTTTGTTATGCTTGTAAGGGGGTTATCAGATGT
>PVIU01032646.1:0-13326 GCA_004026605.1 Ondatra zibethicus | reverse complement strand
CTTTATTCAACTCATTCTTATTCTTTCTAAATCAAATTACAGAAGAACATCATTAACCAAGAAAAAGTTGTCCCCTTATTTTGAAACATGAAGGAAATTGACTTTTACCTATAATAGTGAGGTTCCTGTAGGTCTCCAGCATCACATCTTTGTAGAGATTCTTCTGGGAAGGAGCCAGCAAATCCCACTCTTCCTGAGTGAAGTTGATATGTACATCATCATAGGTCACTGTCCTCTAAAATATTTCATTCATGTGTATAATAGAAGCATGATGGTGACAACATTGTAAGTGTATACTTCTCTCACAGTATAGTCATAAAATTCTGGTGTTCCCCACTATTATTCCATGACACAGACAGTCACTTTAGAAGGAAATTGAATAGGAGAGTCACCTCTGTCATTTCTGTACCCTTTGAATGGGATATCACCTTACAAAAGAACTGTCTATTAATAGAGAGAGACAAGGAAACAGATCAACAGGACATAGTACACAGAGAAAATTGTATGAAGAAATACTAATTATAAAACAGAAAAATACAGTGGACAAACTGGGTGTATTGACTCATGCCTTTAAGCACAGCACTCAGAAAACACAGGTGGGAATATTTGTCTCTGAGCTGAATGCCAGCCAAGTCTTAGAAATCATGTCCAGAACAGGTAGAAGTACATATTAATACCGTGTCTCAATTGCAAAAATCAGTGAAACAGGGCTGGAGAGATGGCTTGGTGGTTGGGAGCACTGCTCCTTCTTGCAGAGGTACTGGTTTAGTTCCCAGCAACCGTATGGTGGCTCACAACCATCTGTAATGAGATCTGGTGCCCTCTTCTGGCCTGAAGACAGAAGTATAAGCAGAACATTGTATACATAATAAATAAATCTAAAAAAATCAGTGAAACAACAAATCAGGTAGAAAGAATTCAGAGATGTTTACTGAAGTTCCTACAAAGAATTATGCATTGACTCCAGTTCTGTATTCATCTTCCAGACAGCTGAAGTGTCCTATTTTAAAGTGCAATACCAAGACATTTTGAGAAGGTACATTTAAAATAATTACAAATGGGCAGGTGAAAACATTAGCAATATAAATGTTGGACAGAAAAAATTAACACAAGTCTGGAAATATGGCTAAGTACTACTGAGTTCTTCCTGGTCTTGAAAAGAGGTGGGCACAATTGCCAGTTCTTACATGGGGATCACAACTATTTATTATTCCAAGTTCAGGAATTCTGAGAAGCTTTGATCACTCTGATGACCAAGTACCCATATGGTGCATGTCCATGCAAACACATAAAATAGTCAAATTGAGTAAAAAATTAAAAGCAGGCACAACAAGCAGAAAAGAAGTTCATGCACCTGCAATTCAATGACTCGGAATGCTCAGGCAGTAGTAATGTCATGAAAACATGGCATCCTGGGAATCAGAATGAAATTCTCTGTCAAGGTTAATATTCAAGATAATGTGTGAAGCTGAGCACAGCAGTGTATTCTTGATATGTAAGAAGTCTACATTCCAGGGTCATCAGCCAACAACATAAAAACATATAAAGCCACAAATGAAGCCCTCCTCCCTTTACTTTGAGGAATTTGGAGCCACACAGCAAAGGATACTCAGACAAGCAAACAAAACAATTCAAATTGCAGGCTACCAAACTCCTTAGCACTGAACAGCAACTGTTTCTTCTATAATTTATGTGATTTACAGATCAAGCCTATAATGATGGTAAAAGCATTTCAATATGAGTGGAAAGTTGGCTGATTAATTCCAACCACAACACAGTAGACAGAAAAGTCAGAAAATTAGCTAAGTATATTGAGACTCATGACAAACAATGAGGAATTTCATCTAGAAAGGCCTTTCCCACTAAAGGTTCGTAGTAATTTGAAAGGCAACCAAGGAGAGAAACTTGTTTAAGTACATGATCTTTTCTGGGAGGTTGTTCCTTCAGTGAACTGCACAGACTGGACCAAGAGAGTGACCAAGGAGAGCAGACCAAAAGAGCAGGCCAAGACAGAGGGCAAAGACAGACCTCAGTGGCGTTGCTCTCTGAAACACAGAGTAGGCCAAGAACAGGTCTCAAAGACAAAAACAGCTACTTTAAGGATTGGACCAAGAGGCAAAGACACTGATGGCACCAATTGAAGGATGAGATGTATAGGCACCAATGCAAGAATTCATCCAACAACATAGAAAGCAACATGGTAACACCAGAACCCAGTGATCGTATAACAGGAAGATTTGATCATCCTAACCCAGAAGAAGCAAAAGAAAATGATTTCCAATGCAACTTTGTGAGGATGATGAGGAAATGAAAATTCCTTAAAAAAATTGAGGAAAACACAAACAAAAAATTGGAAGACATCAGTAAATCTCTCAAAGAAACCAAGAATAAAACAATCAAACAGGTGAAACAGACATCTTAAGACTTTAAGACTGGGGCCAGGCAGTGGTGGCGCATGCCTTTAATCCCAGGACTTGGGAGGCAGTGGGTGGAGGATTTCTGTGAGTTTGAGTCCAGCCTGGTCTACAAGAGCTAGTTCCAGGACAGGCTCCAAAGCTACAAAGAAACCCTGTCTCAAAAAAACAAAAGCAAACAAACAAAAATACTTGAAGACTGAAGTAGAGGCAATGAAGAAAACACAAATGAAAAATCTGGGTAAACAAACATGAATTACAGCAGGAAGTGTAACCAACAGAATACAAGAGATAGAAGAGAGAATCTCAGGTGCTCAAGATACTATAGAGGGAATCAATTCATCGGTTAAAGAAAACAATAACTCCAACAAATTCCTTACACAAAACATTCTGGAAATCTGGGACACCATGAAAAAATCCAAACCTAATAATAGGAATAGAAGAAAGAGAAGAACACCAACTCAAAGGCACAGAAAATATATTCAACAAAAAAAAAATCATAGAAGAAAACTTCTCCAACCCAAAGAAGGGCATACCTATGAATGTACAAGAAGCTTAGAGAACACCAGATAGACTGGACAAAAAAAAAGTCCCCCCAACATAAAATGATCAAAATGTAAAACACAGAGAATGAAGAAACAATTTTAAGAGCTGCAAAGGATAGTGGTCAAGTACAATGTAAAGGCAGACCTATCAGAATAATACCCAAATTCTTTATGGAATCTATGAAAGCAAGAAGGCCCTGGACAGATGTGCTGAAGACACTAAGAGACCACAGACTCTACTATACCCACCAAAGCTTTCAACCACCATCAATGTAGAAAACAAGGTATTCCATGACAAAACTAGATTTAAACAATACTTTTCCATACAAATCCAGTCATACAGAAAGTACTAGAGGGAAAACTCCAACCCAAGGAAGCTAACTGTAAACACAGGCAACAGATAACCTCACATCTGCAAACACCAAAGAAGGGAAACACACAAACACTACTACTGAAACATAACAGAAACTAGCAATCAATGGTCATTTACAGCTCTTTTTATCAATAGACCAATTCACCTAAAAAAATGGCACAAGCTTAGAGAATGGATACAAAAGCAGGATCCATCCTTTTGCTTTATAAAAGAAACAAACCTAAACCTCAAATACAAACATTGCCTAAGAGTAAAGTGTTGGGAAAAGGTTTTCAAATCAAATGGACCTAAGCAACACACAAGTATATGTATCCTAATAGCTAACAAAATAGACTTCAAAGTAAAGTCAAGCAGAATAGATGAAGGACACTTCATACTCATAACAGGAACAATCCATTAGGATGAAGTCTCAATCCTGAACATCTATGCCCCAATATAAGAATGCCCACATATGTAAAAGAAACATTACTAAAGCTTAAATGCACACCAAACCCCATGCATTACTAGTAGGAGACTTCAACACCCTACTCTCCCCAATGGACAGGTCCATTAGACAGAAACTTAACAGAGAAATAAGACAACTAACAGATGTCTTGACTTAAATGGACTCAACAGACATCTACAGAATATTCCACCCAAACACAAAAGAATATAACTTCTCAGCACCTCGTGGTATTTTCTCTAAAATGGATCACAAACATGGTAACAAGGCAACCCTTGACACACACACACACATAAAATTGGAATAACCCCCTGTGTTTTATCAGATCACTATGTTTGAAAGTTAGAATTTAACAACAACACTAATCACAAAAGCCTAAAAACTCATGGAGATTAAACAGTGCTCTATAAACTACCCATGGGTCAAGGAAGAAATAAAGACATACTACAAAAAAAGCTGTTCTCCACAAAATTGGAAAGTTTAAACACATCTAAACAGGGTTAGTCAGCAAAATAAAATCAACTTAATGACAGCAGACAATTTAGCCATCTGTTTTTGGCCAACTTTGATGAGTCCTGATTTTGAAAATCTGGAGTTTCTGTCTACCACTATAATCCTTGAATCTGTCATTGAAACATTTATTCAACAGTGTCAGGTTTTTTTTACAATGGAGAAATTGTAGAAACTACAAACACTGTGGCTCCTCCCCCACCACAAATCGAGAACAATTGGTGGAGTCGATGGTACCACTTCAGTTGCCACCACCATTGCAACCACAGCTCATTTAACCGCAATTGCAGACAGATCCTCTTGCTATTATATGAAAAGAATATGATTGCAAATGGCCTGAAATTGGACAAAAGTAAATCTAGACATGCACATTTCAGGGTTTAGTAGATATTTCATGTTTCATACACACAATCTACATTCAAAATGACGAGATATTTTCTCTTTGAACTATGAGCTGTTCCCTGATAACTCACATTGCAAACCTGAAAATGTAGTAAGCACGACTGGAGAGGCTTAATTTTTATAAACAAATAATAGTGATAAAATGCAAAGCTGCTGCTGCATGCAGCCTTATTGCAATCAGTGTATCATTCCTATCGTGATTTCTGTCACATTATATTGTGAATAAAATTGTTCTATAGAAATTAAATGATTTAAAACTCATATATGAAATGTTTAATGCTTTCAGCCTGCTTTATGGCTGGTTTTGTTATTTGATGTGCTAATTTGGGAACTTAATTCACATTCAAGCACTCTGTATAGATAACTAAAGCCCAGTTAAGTATTTTTTAATTTCAGGCTGCTATACTATGCTTGGGATGTTGTTTGAACGAAAGATAAAAAATACATGTAACATATTTCACATTTCTGCAGCTTCATCTTCTAAGTAAATCTGTGGATGATTTGATGAGGAGTGAATGAACCTGTTTCTTGTACTCACATACCAAGGGTACACTTGTGGTTAAAGTGAGTTAATAATGTGGTGTAAAGGATGGTTGTCACCAACTCATTTCTTTATGATCTTTAATGAAAAATACATTTTGTATACAGTTAATTCTGTAAACCGATGCATGTTCAAAAGATCTATGATGGTCTTGTAATCTTAATCTAATATGTTTTAGATATTTTAATTTTTCCATCTTGGGAAATACATTTAGTATAGTGTAGAAAAATACTTCATGACATTTTCATATGAGGCTATATAACTTTACATATATAAATATAAAAATTTGTTGTATGTAATTCTTTAAATGAAACATTTAATCTAGGACTTCAATTTAATCTGTTCCTTGAATCTATATTTATGTGGTCCTTGAGAATATATCAAAAAAAAAGTCCATTGCTAATACAGCAGTAAAAATAATTTGGGTAGTGACAGACTTCCTGGAGTGTGTATATATACAATCACAAACTTGTCTTCATTTCCTTTCTGTGATATGCTGTTCTACACTCCAGAATGGCTTTTGCACCATTTGTAAACCAGTTTTCCCCTTTGATGTTGGTACCAGAGTTGCTATAAATGACTGCTGCTTTAAGGGTTAAATATTTTGTTAGTGGAGATACAACCAGAACACGAAATGAAAAAACTTTCTCACTGGATAAAAGGTAAACTTAGTTGGGCTATATTCAAAATTATTTTATTACCAAAACCATATCATTTGTTTTACTGGAACAAGAAAAATGGTTTGTTTTTACTGCTGGGCCATATTTTGTGTAGTAAAGAAGAAATTCTTTGGTCTTTTGTAATCTTTATGTTTCAATGTTAAGGTTTTCTTATTTGTATTATTTGTATTTGATTTTGATAAAAAAAGAAATGAACAATTTTCTGAATAGGTACCACATACCAAAATTAAATCAAGACCAGGTGAATAATTTTAATCAACCTGTAACCTGCAAGGAAAGAGAAGTCATCAAAAGCCTTCCAACCACAAAAAGCCCAGGGCCAGTGAGTTTCAGTGCAGAATTCCATCAGAACTAGGAGCTAATAATTATATTCCTCAAAGGGTTCCACATAATAGAAACAGAAGGAACATTGCCAAACCCCTTTTATGATACTAAAGTTGCCCCTATACCAAAACCACACAAAGATTCAACCAAGAAAGAGAATTATAGACCCATTTCACTGATGAACATAGATGTAAAAAATACTCAATAAAATACTAGCAAATCAAATCCAAAAACACATCAAAAATTATCTACCATGATGAAGTCATCTTCATCTCAGAGATGCAAGAATGGTTCAACATACAAAAATCTGTTAAGAATCCTGCCCTCTTGGGCTGGAGAGATGGCTCAGTGGTTAAGAGCAGCCTGCTCTTCCAAAAGTCCTGAGTTCAATTCCTGACAACCACATGGTGGCTCACAGCCATCTGTAATGAGGTCTGGTGCCCTCTTCTGGCCTGGAGACATACACACAGACACAATATAGTATACATAATAAATAAATAAATAAATATTTAAAAAAAAAAAAGAATCCTGCCCTCTTTAAGTTCCTTTTCTGACAGCCTTTAATAGTGAACAACGATATGGCAATATAAGCCAAATTATCCCTTTTCTCCCAATCTTGCATTTTGGTCATCATGTTTTATCACAACAGAAACCCTAATTAAAGCATCATGTTTGGTTGATATTTATATGAGACACCTGATCTTTTTTAAAGTTAAACAAAAAAGAGAGATTTGGGGGAAGGTTGGCTCAGAGAGCAATGGTGAGAGGAAACACTGCAGTCAAGATGGAAGAAGAATTTAAAAAAAGATAAATGAAATAGAGAAATGAGGAAAACTGAGGGAAGATTGGGTAAAGGAAAGATGAAAATTCAACAGGGCAAACAACAAATCCCGTGGGTCTATCTCGGGTTCATGGGCTTCATTTTCAAAGGGCTTAGAGAGCTCTATCCATGCTGAAGCATTAATCTAATTGACATTTAACAATAAGAAATCAGGAGTCAGAGAGCAGGGTAAGAAACAGAAAGATCAGAGAAGCAGGTGACCAGCCTCCAGTGACTACCACCTCTTCAGTTTCTCCATGTTAGGAAAGTGCTAATATCCTCTTAGGCCTGCTTTAGGAATCCTGACTCCCATCTGTCCAGAGGCTTCCAAACCTCTATGGTAATTTTTGGTCAGGAAGTGATTAGCTCTGCCATGACGCCAAGAAAACTTTATTATCAGAATATAATCAAAGTATCACACATTCCCCCTTTTGTCTAATTAAAAAATGAAGGTTTTAACTAACACAGTAAGAATATATACACTAAACACAGTAACTATATATAATATATATGGGAAGAATTATATTGACAATGTCCAATCCATTTGCATTTGGTAAATTTAGAGAAAATACTTTATCATCTATCCTATCTTAGTAAGCCCAAGGTGTTGTATGTAAATTTCTTTTTATCCTAACTTGTATTACCAACCTTAAATAATGTTTTATGTCTCTTTTTTTATAAGATTTATTTATTTATTATGTATATAACATTCTGCCTCTATGTATGCCTGCATGCCAGAAGTGGGTGCCAGATTTCATTACAGATGGTTGTGAGCCACCATGTGGTTGCTGGGAATCAAACTCAGGACCTCTGGAAGAGCAGCCAGTGCTCTTAACCACTGAGCCATCTCTCCAGCCCCATTTTTATGTCTCTTAACCTTATATACTTTATACATTTTTTGAGTTCATTTTTTCAATTTGGTAACATGCCTAATTATAATTATGGAGTTTTTAGCTCCATCAGAGAACTCAGAAGGATATAATACTACCTAAGTAATGAGGAAGTTTAAAGCAAACAACATTTTAAATAAAAAAACAACACCACCTGTCTATTTAAAATAAATTTTTGCCAGGCTGTGGTGGTGCATGCCTTTAACCCCAGCACTCTCACAGCAGAGGCAGGTGTGTCTCACTGAGTTAGAGGCCAGAATGTTCTACAAAGTGAGTTCCAGGAAAGCCAGAGCAACAAAGAGGAAACTGTCTTTAAAAGAAAAAAGAGGAAATAAAATGTCTTTTTGTTTCACCTTGAAAACACACCTAACATGATTATAATAAATGACTGTTAGGCCAATATATTCTTTTGGAGGGGGACATTTTATTTGGATGATGTTTTATTTTTTTAGATGTCTCAGTTGTCCAGTGGTTTTTAGATTTTTAGTTTGATGTTTTCATGCTTATGTAAAGACAAAACTCTGCCTTAACCTTAACTTTATGGAGTTTTATTATTGGAAATTATATTTAATCAGAAGGAAAACATCTGTTAGTCTTACAAATTAGTTAAGATTGAATGGTAATGCTCTCTGATGAACTATTATCTCTTTTACTCTAGAGATCTTTTTGTTTGAAACTAATATTTAATGATTTTAGTGGTCTCTATAACTTTATTTGCCAATTTAATACATAGCTTGGTTTTTATTCTGAACTTAATATATCCTTAAAGCATACAGGTTGATTTAATTTAGCAGGGCTTTTTTTTTTATTATCTAATGTCTCCCCACAGTTTTTGTTTCCTCTTCTTTAGCATTTAAAAATTTTAAAGATAGGTTTAAAAATTTTAAACCTATCTCTGTGGGCCTTAACTACCCTTTTCTGTTAACTGAGCATGTCTTTTAAGATACCTGATGAGGTGTGAATCTAATTAATTCTTATTAATAAAAAATCAGGAGTCAGATAAGGGGGTATGAACCTGAGAGATCAGAGAAGCAGCAGAGCACCACCAGTGACTCTGACCTCCTCCATCTAAAAAAGAGAAAGAGCCTCTCTCAGCCCCACCTGTCTACTTGCTGTCTCTTACCAGCTCACAGTTCTCAAAACCTCAATCATATTTTTGTTCAGCAAATGACTAGCTCTGATCTCTGACTACAAACAAAGTTTATTATCAAAATAAGGTCAAACTACTACACAGCCCCCTGCAACTTCTCATATATCTCACTCCATTGCTACTTCCATTCCTCCCATGCAGGCCTCCATGACAGATGTCTCAGTGCTTGGAAATCTCAACATCCTGTGGGCTCAAATGTAACCCAGCTTCATCTTCAACACTTAATGCAATGAACTCCCACAGTCTCTTCACTAGGGCTCTGAATCTCCCAATCATACATGGCTATAATTGTGATGAACAAACCACAGAAGAATCCATGATCTTTACATTTTGCATATTTCTTATTTCCGGAATCAGTAAAACATAGGTGATCCTGCCAAGATTTGACGAACCTTACAAAATTTTGACTAAATTTACTGTAGGGTCTATATGATGTTACTCCTGAGACTGATGAGGGAGTCCCCTCTGTGTGCTGTGATTACCATTAATGAATAAAGAAACTGTCTTGGGCTGCTGATAGGGCAGAACTTAGGCAGGTGAGGAGGATTGGACTGAATGTTAGGAGAAAGAAGGGCAGAGTCAGGAGATGCCATGGACCCTCCACTGGAGATAGATGTGCTGAAACTTTGCTGGTAGGCCATAAACTTGTGGTGATACACAGATTAATGGAGATGGGTAAAATTAATATGTAAGAGTTAGCCAATAAGAAGTTAGAGCTAATGGGCCAATCAGCGATTTAATTAAGACAGTTTCTGTGTGGATATTGAGGGTCTGGGTGACTGGGAAATGAACAAGTGGCCAAGTGGCATCCCTCCAACATGAGGCAAGAATTACATTGTATGTTCCTTCCATAAATTAAGGGCATAACTAGATAGAGTCTTAGACATAGGGTACCTTCCTAAACTTTAAATGCAGAGCAAGGTCGTTCCTTTAATGATGCTAAAACCCATGAAAATCCTTGTCTCATTTTCATCACTGGGCTGCCATCTGAAACTACCTTGTGCTTTTATTCTTGGGACATGGAAGACTTAAGATAGTTTGGGGGCCAAAATATCACACAAATGATCTCTAGTTAAATGTTTTTATGAAGCCTTCTAAGCACCTGCACTTACTTACCAGGCCAAGATCACATAATAGAGCCACAAGGAATGAAGCCAGGCTTGGGCTGGAGAGGCCACAGCAAGATAAAATTATGACTGTTTATTGAGAGCAATCAGACTTTTTATAACTTTATCAGAAATAGAAGATAATAGAAATTTCCAGGTTCAATACAGTATAACTGCCAGGATACCATGAAGACTGCAAGCTATACAGGGAATAAAGGATTGTTGTCTCAGAACAATTGTCCTGTTGAGCTTCCATAATTCCTTGACCACTAAGGGAATACTCAGAGAAACACAGATTAGCCTGAATGCCTCACTCAGCAACTGAAAGGCACACTGTGTCCTAGGAGCCATGGATTTTAACCTGAAAAAACTAAGACAAACATCTCTCAGGATAGATAGGCCAATCCAACTCCTTTGTTCCCTGCAAAGCCTTTTGCCCACTAAAATGCTATGATCTTAACCTCCACTGTCCACCAGTACTCTCCACATTCCCATCTTTCAGGTCCTACAAAAAGAGTCAATTAAGCTGTGTAGAGTTTTCTATGACTTTTGCCATCTAAAGTCCTGATATCTGGAAAATTCTTCCACAGTCAATATTCCCAAGTCCACTGCAGCAACAAAATCACAAAGAAGGTACCTCTTTTGTTCTAACTTTCTTCCTCGTTGCTGTGATTTAATTATCTAACCAAAGGGAGCTAATGCAGGTAATGAACAGGTTTATTTGGTTGTTACTCCTAAGTCAGAGTCCACCACTGTGGGAGCTTAGGATAGAAACTCAAGTTCATCATGGAAGGCAGAACAGGCAGAACCATTCTTTCCTAATTTTCTCTTTTGCTTTGTGACTGTCTTGTGCTGTCTAAATTAGCCCAGGCCCACTTGCTTAGAGACACTACCAACTCAGTGGAAGAGTGGAAGAATCCAACATCAATCAACAATCAACACAATCACTTTCAGACAAAAATCAGACATTCTGATCTAAGCACAAACTCAATTGATGTTCCCTCACATGACCCTAGGCTTTGTCGTGTTGACTGCTGAGGCTAATTAGCACACAGAGACAATATTATACGGGAAGGTTTTAAAGAACCAAAAAAAAAAATGTATTATTCTTGTCAGTCACTAAAGCAGCAAAGACCTGAACATGAGGATAACAACAAATGGAAAACACAGATAATCCAGAAAATAAAAAGGCAAGCATCTAAGATCAAGAAGAGAAAACTAAAACTGTCACTCCACAGAAACTATTCAAAACAAAAACTTAAGGAACTGAAAATAGAAGGCATATTCTGAATACAAATTGGTGAAAGTCCATCATTTTTGGAAATTTAATGACATAATTAGATTATGGGTTATAAAATCCACAACATAGATGGCATCACTGACAAACAAGACTCAAAGACAGACCTTCAAATGCATATTATGGTCTCTTAAACAAGAACTACAAGATTCTAATCAAAATCAAACTCCAAGAAATCACTGGCCATCACACATCATGTACAGTCCAGTTCTCTCCTTTACCCATAACAAAAAATGGGTTGGGTGAGAAGGGCTGTTCACCAAAATTTGCAAGATTCATTTGATGCCTCTGATATTTTTGCTGTGTGGAAAATAGTTTTGATTACTAAAAGTATCACATTCTCTTATAGTAAAGAAAATTAGTCTGTTAGGATCACTTAGACACCATTTCATTTCCTACAATCGGTGATTGCCTCTAATTCTGTATCAGAGTGAGGAATTAAAACTTTTTAAATAATATTTCAGGAGCAAGATTTTTAAGGAATCAGTGCACATGTGAAGTAACCTGCTTTACTCTGCTTTATAAGTCACAAACACGTTTGAAAACAAGGGTATTCCTATTTTTTGAGTATGTTTGTGCGTAAGACAAAATGCCTTACATATGTGTACATGTGATATACAAAAAGAGACTGTCAGATCCCCTGGATTGGGAATAGTAGAGATTTATTAACCTCCCAACATGAATGTAGGTTTAAACTCATGTCATCCACAAAAAATGTGTGGAACTACCTGCTAGGAGAAGTCATACCTTCTATCGAATAAGCCAAGTCTTTCTCAGATTAATAGAAATAAGAAAAAGAAAACATAAACAAACAAAGAAGTAAAGAAATGATCTTTGGGAACATGAGACATCAGAATTTAGATGGTCTGTAAGGTAAATTTGCAGCATTAAATAAATACAGTCCAATAACGTTGTCCCACAATTTGTATGAGGAAAGCTGATCACAAAGTTACATTCACAGTGGAAACACTCAGAATGCGCATTGGGATTATGTGTGAATCATATCAACACTTAATAGAAAAGACTCAAATGTGAAGATAGCAACAACAGAACACACAGATATGCCAGGAAATGGAAAGAGGCAGGCATCTAAGATAGAAAAAATTCTCTGCAGAGAAACTTCCCAAAACCCCAAATTTAAGGAACTGATGATGTAAGAAATTTTCTGTATAAAATTGGTGAAGGTTCATCATTTTCAAGAAAATGAATAATATAATTAGATTACAGTTATAGATTACAGAAAAAAAATGTATATAGATTCACATAATATGCTTTCTGTATTTTCCACAAAGATCCATCAACCAAGAATGTGTCCAATGTTTGTGAAAGAATAAAGGTGTTGAAGAGAAAAAGCCATGAACAAAAGCAGGAATATGTAGTCAATTTTTATTTAAAAAAGACCAAAGTAATCCTAGGCAAGGAAAAGTGAGATCTTGACCAGTGCTACCCAGCTATCTTTCATTATATATGTACAGAAATTAAATAAACTCATATTTCACAACTTTTACAAAGATAACTCAAAGTGACCCTTAAACTGTGTTTTCTGACCCCCAGTTACTGATCTGTCTTCTGCAAACAGAAGCCTCATGATACAGGTGTTCTCTTTGCAAACAGAGAAGATCACTTGCTACAGCTCTCCAGATCCTTGTGCATTCTTCTGGTTTAAAGTAAACACAGTCCCAAGATGTCCAATTCCAAAACAACCAAAAATATAATTTAAAGTCTGCTTCCTACTACATGGCATATGGCAGAATATGGGGATTGTGCCCTACCTGTCTAACACCATGCACACCTGACAAATCTCTGCACATCAGAAACTCCTTTTGTCCCCT
>PVIU01032645.1:0-13318 GCA_004026605.1 Ondatra zibethicus | reverse complement strand
CCTATCTCTTCTGCATGTATTAACTTTTTGAGAACCGAGTCTTTTTGAATGCACTCCTTCCTAGACCAGGAGGGATGGGGGTGGGCCTTGGACTTCCAACAGGGCAGGGCACCATGCCCTCTTTCAAGGAAGAAGGGGGAGGGAGGAGGGGTGGGGAGGTAGTGGGAGGGGACCGGGAGAAGGGGAAGAAAGGAAAAAAAATTTATTTCTTTAATTATGTTCTTGAATGGAAAAAGTAAAACAAAACAATGTATGGAAAAATAAATAAATAAATAAATAAATAAAAGTATAAGAATTTAAATAAGTTTTAAAAGAATTATGTTATATTAAAATACTTTAAACTATTTTAGTTATTAAACTCTTAAAATTTGATAGCTTCAATAAATATGAAAGAAATGATGACCTTTTAAAAGTACTGTTAAGCACATACATAGTCATTTGAGGGCCGGGAAAATGGATCAGTGGTTAAAAAGCTTTGTTGTACAAGTATGTTGAACAAACCTGAGTTTGAATCCCCTTTATAAAAAAAGACAAAAGCACAGTAGAGTCTAAAGACCAGAGGATGACTGGACCTTGCTGTCCAGGACCCTGTCCCAAAGTTAAGTGAGAGATACTATCTCAAAATCACTAAGTTGGATACACACAGTCATACACACACACACAGAGTCATGCACACACATATACACACAGATACACACATACATGCACAGAGTCATATAAACACATAGAGAGAGACACACATATACATATACACACACATACATACACACACACACATTCTGTGAGTAATGAGAAAAGTTAAAACATAGGCGAAGACCTTCACTTAAAACAAGACTTTCTGAGCAGCAAATATGGAATATAGGGTTTCCTCTGATTATGACAAATAAACTTACACTTGCAACTTTTATCCATTAAATAAAAATGCATTAAAAGTAGTAACACTCTTTTGGAGAGCATAAATATATTTTTTGACCAAGGAAGAGAGCAGCATTTATTGGCAGGTATAAACACAAATATTTAGGAGATAATTTGACAACACATGCTTTTAGCAGAATAATAGTAGTAGGTTCCCCTAGGGCCCATGACCTCCCTGGCCATGGGCTTTTGACCAGGTTTACAGTGTCAGATATGAGTTCCTTCCCATGGATCAGCCCTCAAATACAGTCAGAAAGCAGTTGGTTACCCCAGTAACAGTCATGCCACTATTGCCCCAGTTAGCGATCTCTCTTGACAGATCAGTATTGTAGCATGCATGGTCCATCACTGTGTAAGTCGATTGATAACTTTTCACCTCCTTTGGTGAGCATAGCGTCTTTCAATGTTGAGAATGTTAGCCAGCAGGGAGGAAGTTTTAGGGTCAGATTTATCTTTATTTCCCTATGCTCTGCAACCAAAGTGCATTGTGTCTTTAGTAATACGTTCTTACAATCTAGTTACAGTGAGCACCCAAGAGCATTTGAGACAGGGTTTCTCTGTAGTTTTGCAGCCTGTCCTGGAACTAGCTCTTGGAGACCAGGTTGGCCTCGAACTCACAGACATCCACCTGCCTCTGCCTCCAAGTGCTAGGATTAAAGACATGCACTACCACTGCCTGACATGGAGTGAGTTAATTTAAACTAAGGATATATATATATAACAAAAAGTCTTATGGAACCCCACTACTTGGTAAGATAATTAAAAATGTAAATTTTAGGCTGGGTAGTGGTGGTGCATGCCTTTAATCCCAGCATTTGGGAGGTATAGGCAGGCTGGTCTCTATGAGTTCAAGAAGAGACTGGTCTACAAGAGGTAGTTCTAGGACAAAAAGTGCTATTACACAGAGAAACTCCAGCATAAATATATTTTAAACAATGGATTTATACCAATATAGGATTTTCTTAGAGAATATAAATTCAAACTACATCTAAAATTTATATATCTACAAAAACTACAATTTGCTTATGTTACAAAGAGATTTAATTTGCTGAGTTATTTTAAACTAGCTGTGTGGGTTTAAAACAAAAAATGAGATCTACATTTAAAGTGTGCACTAATGATTTAGAAATCTGTAATATTTCTATGACAAAGACTAAAGATTACATAAAAATTTCATTATTTAGCAGTATATTAGCTTGCTATACATGACAATATAAGACTAGAAATTTTGATGTATTTAAAAGATAAACATCAAATATTTTTCTGAAAAGAATTTATGACTTTATGAGTTTTCTCAGAGCACCTAAAACTTCTTTATTTCTTAAACTGTAAATAAAGGGGTTCAGCAGAGGAATGACAATGGTGTAGAACAGAGAATACATCTTATCCTTATATTTACTTGGTCCAGACCCAGGGCTCACGTACATGAAAAAGAGAGTTCCGTAGAACAAGGAGACAGAGAGCAGGTGGGCACTGCAGGTGGAGAAGGCTTTGCTTCTGCCCCTCTCAGACTTCGTTTTCAGGATGGAAAAGAGGACACAGGCATAGGAGACCGTGATACTCATGAAGGTAATAGCTTGTATGACAGCAGAAAAAATGAACACAACTAATGCATTAATAGATGGGTCAGTACAAGAAAGTGTATAGAGTGGCAAGATCTCACAGTAGAAATGATCTATTACATTGGAACTACAAAATGTTAATCTAAATAATAATCCTACATGGACAAGTGGATGCAGAAAACCAATTATATATGAAACACTTATCAGGCAAGTGTACACTCTACTGGACATCACTACAAGATAGAACAGAGGGTTACATATGGCAACATAGCGGTCATAAGCCATCATTACCAGAAGGAAACATTCTGTGGTAGCACTGGATCCAAAAAAATAATATTGGGCCATGCATTCATGGAGGGAAATCATTTTGTCATGGTCTAAGATGTTGACAAGCATCCTAGGAGTCACAGAGGATGAAGTGCAGGCATCTGCAAAGGCTAAACTTCCAAGGAAAAAGTACATAGGAGTGTGAAGATGTGGGTCCTTCCAGATGAGAAATATTAAGCCAAGGTTGCCCACCATGGTGGTAATGTAGATGAAGAAAAACACCAGGAACAGGGGGGCTTGCAGCCCTGGGTGATCTGCAATTCCCCCGAGAACAAACTCAGTCAGCAGGGTACTGTTGACTTCCATAATATCCCTTCAGTCTGCTCACTGAAAAGAGATATAGATGAAAAAATATGACCAAGATTCAAGCAAGGTGGAATTGATGTCAGTGTCACATTCTCTCTTTGAGATGCTCATTAATCAACCCATATAAGTATAGAATATTTCTGATTTTAAAATACACATGACATAGAAGATTCTTAGAGTGATTTTGAGGTACAGTGAATTTTCATGATGTGTTTTTATGAGAATTATTAAGTAATAACCTAAACATAGCAATAAGGTCCTAGAGTACTCTCATAGTCACTCTAAGCTGCACAGATACTTATAATGTTTTATACACAAGTAAAAATGGAAAATATATAATACATATGTGTGCCAGTTGCTTTAAACAATATTGATAATGGTACAAAGTTGCATAATCAATTTCTCAACTGCTTCTTATCTTCATTATACTGAATAACAAAAGCAGCAAAAACTTTAGTTTTGATAATATATATCATTAATTTTTTTCCTACGAGAGACAGAAAGATAATAAATAGAACTCATTTTTCAAAAGATAGTTTTAAATTTCTGCTATAAAATTCTATTTATCAGTCATTGGCTCATTTAAGAAACTAATTATTTGGTATCCTGTATGTTATGACACTATAAATCTTAGCTCATGACATAGAATTGATATTTGAGGTGATATTACCAAGATGTTAAAATAACTCTTATAAGAGGAAGCAAACATGCTCAAACATACACTTGTGATTTGTTTGAATGTTATAAGATGCAAAATTAAAGATACAGCTCTTGCATCTTTAATTTTGCATCTTATAAGATGCAAAGAAATATTATAATTCCAAAAGTATGCAGCTGAAAATGTGTTTAATAGTTTAATTACATATGCTTCTATGGAGATTGCAACAATTCTCCAGTTGCTCCTATAATAGTACAAAGGGGGGTATCAAAGTTAGAATATAACATTACAAAAGAAACCACAATCCTACAGCAAGTGAGTTCATCCAAACAAGAAATGTTGAATGTAAAAAATAGTCTTCTATATGAAAGGACATACCACTTGGTTACCCAATACTAAATGGTAAGCCTTAAATATATAGATAGATAGATAGATAGATAGATAGATAGATAGATAGATAGATAGATAGATAGATAGATAGATATAGATATATATACATATATATGTGTATATATTTACATAACATAAACAGAGAATGTTTTTATATAACTAGATATTTATAAATACACTTATATTTATAAAACTAGGAATATTTATATATACATACATATTGAACAACCACAATTAAAGAAAAAAGCAATGAAATAGGAAGATGGCAGGGGTAGAGAGTATATGGGAAGGATTGAAAAAGGAAGGGGGGAATGATGTAATAATCTCAAAAATAAAATATATAGTAAAGAAATAAAAGCCTAAATGTAGTAATCTTGAGAGAGTAAGAATATATGGATGTGCTGAAATATTTTTTTCTGAAACAAAGAAGTTATATTGTAGAAATTATTTCTTCTCATTTTTTGTTGACAATTCAAAACACAAACTTTGGGGTTTGATTGAAAATGTAAGATGCCACACACTTCTATGGTTCTCAGCAGATCTGAGTAAATCTGCTACAGGAAGACTTGCAATGTCAGTGTAAGAATGCATTTGCTTAGTAAAATATCCAGCATATTGGTTCTGTAACATTAAATTACAGAGTTCTTTTTCATTTAAAATCTTTGAGTCTCAATTATATCTCCAAATTACTGGGTTATGTTCCCTCATCGAAGTCATAAATCTTGTTTTAAACCACGAAGCATATACTCTACCATCTATAAGTCTATGGTTTTCTATTGATGTCAATAACCAATATAACAAAAACACTAAGCATAGAGTTCTTCACACAGTCACATGTCTGAGTTGAAATTTCTGGTCTACAAATACCTAAGTTTGTAAGCAAACAATTTAAGAGGACCGGACAAGATGTTTACAGGTTTTTTACAATCAGTACTTCTTGCTATTCAATTTTGTGGATAAATCCTCTCAACAGAGCTATCCTTTATATATTAGCCATTTTATAAAAAACTCTTAGTAGTAAAAGATTCTGCTTTAAAAAAAATATTCCAATAAAATACTGAATCCTCACCTAACTCCTACAAAGAGATGTATGGATGTGGATTCCATGAGATGTAAATCATCATGAAGAACTCTTAAAGTAAAGAATACAGATAGCATAGGCAATTGTTCTCTTCTTGTTAATTCTTTTTAAGAAGAATTTGAATTGAATGAGTTTTTCATATCTTAACTGCTACTTGTGAGGTTAACAATGAAATTCCCTCAATGCTGCTAAAATAATCCCAGTAGAATAGCCATTCTCCAGAGAGCATGCAAAGAATTAAGAAGTCTCTACAAGGAAACTATTATAAAAATTGTTTTCATATGCCTTCTTTCTTTTGAAAATCAAAGCATTTCAACTTAATAAAACACATATTCCATTGAGATTCTTCTAGTGTTTTAGATATAACTGACTTTCCAATTAAATTTATCTTAATACAAAACAACTGACAAGTGCTGAGGGATTATGGGGAAAAGAAAACAATCATTCACATTGATAAGATTGCAAACTTATCCAGTCTTTGTATAACTCTTCACATAGTGTTTAAAATGAAAATGTTCCATAAGGAATTTTAATGCTCCCTCTGAGAGTCAAAGACCATCTAACAAAAACCTCAACACCAATAAAAGTTTTCATTTGAGTTGTTAGTCACAGTTTTCAAAACATTTTTTTAAAACACAGTTTCCAAAACCCTATAGGATATTGATGTTGCCCTTCTTGCACCCCAGAAATAGATGGTAAGGCCCTATCACTGGAAACACCATACCTGAGCTAGAACTGTCCTGAAAGCCTCCTTCCTGAGAGTAGGCTTTCATTTACCAAAAGGAGCCATGCACACTTCAAAATGAGGGAAGGAAATAACAGTCCTACCTGGCTATCATGCTTGTGAACCAGAACATAGAACAACATGGCTTAAAAACCCTAAGCAAACAGTCGTAGCATACATATCTTAGCAACGCCCAACATTTCTCTAATTGAACTTAAGACATACTCAACAATAAGGAAACCATGCTTGATACTGGAAACCTAGCTAAATACCCAGGGTTAATAAAGTTGTAGATTTTGCAGCAGAACCTACAACTACCACTTTACTAAACCATTATAATACTGAATTAAACTCTAAATATTTGTCAGCACGAACACAGATAAGTGTAGCCTTCATCTGTCATCAAGGAAACTTCTCTTTATAACGACAGAGACCATTACAGAAAACTACAATGAATAAACATGCAGTTGTGCTGCCCAGCCAATAAATCTATAAAACATATCTGCACCTAAGGCTCAGGGAACATTTGGAAAAGGGGTGCAAAAGAGTGTAAGAGGCGGAGTATCAGGAAGTGTTCTGTGAAATGGTGTCTCCATGTCAGAAGCTACACACATAAAGTCTCACTAACATTGTTGCCAAAACATGAATCAAGCAAGGACAGCAACAACAGACATTCTAAAGGAGATGAAGGAAAGACCATGAAACCAATGTAGGCAAATAAAGAATTATAGGCAAGTATAGGCAGATAAAGTATGCTGAAAGTGGGTGAAATGGTCTTCCCCATTAATATCAATTAATGAAGAAAAAAGGCCATGAATTTGAATAAGAGCAAGGAATGGTATGTAGGAGGCTTTGGAGGGAGAAAGGGAAAGAAGAAATGATATAATTACATATATTTCCAAAGTTGAAAGAAAAAAAGATAGAATAAAAAAGAATAGAGTCAGGTGGGGCAAAAATGCAAAGTTCCAAACAGGCAATATGAGTGTTTTCAAAGTTTAATATAAATGTTTGTGTTTAATTTTATTAATTAAATTTATTTACTTACTTTATATCCTGACTGAATTTCCCCTCCCTCCTCTCTCCCATTTCTTCCCCTGCTTCTGCTTGCCTCCTCCCAATCCACACCTCCTCTGTTTCAGAAAGGGGCAGGCCTTTCATGAGTGTCAACAAATCATGGAATATTGATTTGAGGTAGGACTAAGCCAATCTCCTTGTATTAAGGCTTGGCAAGGCAACCCAGTATGAGGAATAGGCTCCTAGAATCCAGTCAAAGCATTAGAGACAGACCCTGCTCCCACCACTATGAGTCACAAGTAGATCAAACTACACAACTGTCACACATATGTAGAGGGCCTAGATAGGCTCCCTAACTATTGGTCCAGAGTCTGTAAGTTCCTATGATCCCAGGTTGGTTGTTTCTATGGGTTCCCTTGTGATAACCTTGATGCCTGTTGGCTCATAAAATCCTTCCTCCCTGTCTTCATTCAGGATTACCTGAGCTCAACCCAGTGCTTGGCTATAAACATCTGCATCTATTTCGATAAGTCATTTGATGAAGGATATCTGATGACAATTCGAGTAGTCACCAACTGATCACAGGAGATGGCCACTTCAGCGTACCTATTCACTATGGCTAGGAGCCTTACCTGGGGTCATCCTTGTAGATTCATGAGAGTTTCCCTCAAACAAGATTTCTTCCTGACCCCAAAATTCTACCACATCAAACAATCCTTCATGATAAAAGTCTTGGAGAGATCAGAGATACAAGGTACATTCCAGAATATAATAAAAGCAACATATAGCAAACCAACAGCCAACATTAAGTTAAAATGAGAGAAACTCTAAGTGATTCTGCTAAAACAGGAACAAGATAAGGTTGCTCACTCTCTATATATCTATTCATAATAGTACTCCAAGTTCTAACTAGAGTGATAAGACAATAAAAAGAGATTAAAGGAATACAAATTTCAAAGGAAGAAGTCAAAGTGGTATTATTTTTAGATAGTATGATATATACATGAGCAACCTCAAATTTTTTACCAGGGAACTTCTATACCTGATAAACACCTTCAGTGATGTGTCTAGATATGAGATTAATTTAAAAAAATCAGTAGCACTCTAATACACAAATGATAAATGAACTAATAAAAAATCAGAGAAACAGCACCCTTCACAAAAGCCACAAATAGTAAAAAAATATCTTAGGGTTACTGTAACCAAACAACTGAAAGACCTACATGACAAGAACTCAAGCCTGTGAAGAAAGAAAATGGAGAAGATATCAGAAGTTGGAAAGATCTCTCATACTCATGGATCAGTAGGATTAACATGGTAGAAATGGCCATCATACCAAAACCAATCTACAGATTCACGTTTAATAAAATTTAATAACATTATGTTCATGTTTTTTCCTGACTAATATTTCAATTTCTTGTCAGGAAATGAACTGAGAGAAATGATAGATAATTATTTAAATAATCATTATTATTTCAGAAATTATTAGCATTATCTCTTATTATAGATCATCAACAAAATGTTAAAACATGTGAATTATATCTCATGTTCATAAACATGTATAATATGTCATTCACTAAATCATGAACTATGGTGTTATTGACTTCGGTTCACTACCACGGCCTCTTGGATTTAGTCTAAGTCTTGAGTACTGTATATTTAAAGTGCCTCTTTGTTGGACTTTAAAAGTGTGTAGGAATTAAGTATCTTATAATACTATAGAAGCAAAGCTACAAAGATCAGTTTTAACGCCTTGGAGGAATGCAGTCATATCATTAAAGTTATTTTTAGAATCTGATATTTATAACATTTCTAACAGCGGTGAAGAGTCAGTCTCAGATACATGAATGTATTTTAGAGCTTCAAAAAGAGTTAATGCTTCAGGGATCTATAAGGGGATTTTAAGGAAATAAATGAAGCAAGATTGGTTGTTTCATTTGGACTGGTATATGCTCAGGATCTGAATAGTGGGAGCTGCTGGCTCTAACCAGCTACTTAGGCTGGAGTGGGCCTGAGAAAGCAAGCTCCACAGGAGCAGGAGCGGATCCAGTCCAGGGACATTGGCAGACCAGGATGGAGCCAGTGACCCAGGCCAAAGCAGACCTGAGACAGTGAACTCCACAGGAACAGGTACAAGGGAACAACCATTGAGCAAGTGAGACAGAGACAGAGACCGCTGAGGGTCCAGATGTAAAACTGAGACCGTCAAGGGAGTAGACCTAAGCCAGTACCCAAGGGCATGAGTCTAGGCTCTTCAAAGAACTAAGCATGAGCCAGGACCTCTGTGGGTCCGGGCGTTGGTCTGGGACAGGAAAAGAAATAGGCAGAAACCAGAAACCTCTGTGGATCTGACAGTGAGTCTTGGGACCTCTGAGGGAGTAAGCCTGAGCCAGATCGTCTGCTGGCCTGGGCACATTTGAGCCTGGAAACTCCGAGGGAGAAGATTGGAGCCAGAGTCCTTTAGAGGATCAACCCCGGGCCAGGAACCTCTGCAGGAACGAATCCAGAACAGGGACATTTACAGAAACAGGTCTGAACCAACATCCTAGACTAGAGAGGGCCTAAGACAGCAAACTCCAAGAGAGTGGAGTAAAGCCTGGGAGCATTGAGTGACCTACAGGAACATGGAGTGACCTAAGGGGTAACTAGAACCACAGCACTGACTGTACCACAAGGAACAACCATCTGAGCCTTGGAGTCACTGGCACCTAGATGATTAATCAACAGAATCTCAGACAGCCCCAACCACAACTATTAGAAGAAAAGATGAATAGAAAAGGTAAGAACATGTGCAACACCACAAAGAGCAACACGACAGCAGTAAAACCTAAACACTCTACAATAGCAAGACTTGAACAACCAAATATAGATGAAACAGAAGAAACTGACCTAAAAAATAACTTCAGGAGAATGTTTGAAACTATTTAAGAGGAAATAAGAAATTCCCTCAAAGAAATGGAGGAAAAGACAAACAAAAAATTAGAAGACATCAGCAAATCCCTTTTTAAAAAATGAGAAAAAGCAATCAAACATATGAAAGAAACTATTCAAGACTTGAAAACTGAAATAGAAACAATAAAGAAAACATAAGCTGAGGGAATTATAGAAACAGAAATCATGAGAAAACAATCAAGAACCACAAATACAAGCATTAACAGCAGAATACAAGTAATGGAAGAAAAACATCTCAGCATTGATGATACAATAGAGGAAATAGACTCATCAGTCAAAGAGAACATTAAATCTAAAAAAAACTTAACCCAAATATCCATGAAATATGGGACACCATTTAAAGGCCAAACTGAAGAATAATAGGTATAGAAGAAGGAGAAGAAGTTCAACTCAAAAGCACAGAAAATATATTTAACAAAATCATAGAAGAAAACTTTCCCAACCTAAAGAAAGATATGCCTATAAAGATACAAGAAACTTACAGAATACCAAATAGACTGGTTCAAAAAAAAATGACTGGTTAAAAAAAAAAAGTCCCCTCAGACATAATAATCAAAACACTAAACATATGAAGTAAAGAAAGAATATAAAGAGCTGCAAAGGAAAAGGGCCAAGTAACATATAAAGGCAGACCTTTAATAATTACACCTAAATTTTCATTGGAGACAAAGAAAGCCAGAAGATCATGGTCAAGCGTTCTGCAGATATTAAGAGACCACAGATGCCAGCCCTGACTACTATACCCAGCAAAACTTTCAATCACCATAGAAGGACAAAACAAGATATTCCATGAAAAAACCAGATTTAACCAAAATCCTAGCCACAAACCCAGCTCTACACAAATACTAGAAGAAAAACTCCAACCGAAGAAAGTTGGCTACATCAACAAAAACATAGACAATTGATGGTCTCATAGCAGCAAATCACAAAGAAGAGAAAAATGCACAAATCAACATCACTAACAATGAAAATTAAATTAACAGGAGAGAGCAATCACTGGTCATTAATATCCATTAATATAAATGGACTCAACACACCTATAAAAAGGCACAGGCTAACAGATTGGATATGAGAACAGCATCCACCCTTCTGCTGCATGCAAGAAAGACTTCAGCCTCAACGACAGACATCGTCTCAGAGTACAAGGTTGAGAAAAAATTTCCAATCAAAAGGACCTAAGAAACAAGCTGGTGTAGTTATCCTAATATCTAACAAAATAGACTTCAAATTAAAGTCAATCAAAAAGACAAAGAAGGACATTTCATATTAGTCACAGGAAAAATCCATCAAAAGAAAATCTCAATACTGAACATCTATGCTCCAAATACAAAGGCACAGTCATATGTAAAAGAAACACTTCTAAAGCTTAAGTCAGACATTAAACCACACACACTAATAGTGAGAGACTTCAACACTGCACTCTCACCACTGGACAGGTCAGTCAGACAAAAAATAATAACAGAAAATAAGGAAACTAACAGATATTATTACTCAAATGGACTTAACAGACATCTATAGTATATCCATCCAATCAGAAAAGAATACCTTCTTCTCAGTACCTCAAGGAACCTTCTTAAAAATTGACCACATACTCAGTAACAAACAAACCTCAACAAATACAAACAAATTGGAATAACCCCATGTATTTTATCAGATCACCATGATTTAAAACTAGAAGTCAACAGCAGTACTAATTTCAGAAAGCTCACAACCACATGGAAATTAAACAGTGCTCACCTGAATCATCAATGGATCAAGGAAGAAATAAAGGGAGAAATTAAAGACTTCCTAAAATTAAATAAAAATGACCACACAACATACTCAAATTTATGGGACACAATGAAAGCAGTGTTAACAGGAAAGTTCATAGCACTAAATGCCTACATAAAGAAGCTGGAAAAATCCCACACTAGTAAATTAACAGAACATATGAAAACTTTAGAACAAAAAAAAAGCAAACTCACTCAAGAGAATTAGATGGAAGAAAATAATCAACTTGAGAGCTGAAATCAACAAAATAGAAACAAAAAAAAAACAATACAGAGAATCAATAATACAAAGAATTGGTTCTTCAAGAAATAAACAAAATTATCCAAACTAACCAAAAGGCAGAAAGTGAATATCCAAATTAACAAAATCAGAAATGAAAAGGGGGGTATAACAACAAGCATGGAAGAAATGCAGAGAATCAACAGGTCATATTTTGAAAACTGTACTCCACAAAATTGAAAAGCTTAAAGGAAATGGACAACTTTCTGGATAAATATCACTTACCAAAATTAAATCAAGACCAGATAAGCAAATAAAACAGACCCATAACTGCTGAAGAAATAGAAATAGTCATCAAAAGTCTCCCAACCAAAAAATAACATGCTGAAGAAATAGAAACAGTCATCAAAAGTCTCCCAACCAAAAAAAGCCCAGGACCAGATGGTTTCAACTCAGAATTATACAAGATTTTCAAAACAGATCTAATACCAATACTCTTCAATTTATTCCAAACAATAGAAACAAAGGGAATATTGCCAACCTCTTTTTATGAGGCTACAATTACCCTGATTCCCAAACCACATAAAGGCATTACTAAGAAAGAGAAGGACAGACCAATCCCAGTCATGAACCTTGTTTTCTAATTTTCTGAGAAATCGCCACACTGACATCCAAAGGGGTTGTACCAGCTTGCATTCACACCAGCAATGCAGAAGTGCATCTGTATTTAAGACAGGGTTTCTCTGTGTAGCAGCCCAGCTGTCCTGGAACTAGCTCTTGTAGGCTAGGCTGGCTTTGAGCTCACAGAGATCCTTCTGCCTCTGCCTCCCAAGTACTGGAATTAAAGACTTCCCAGCTTATGTGTTTTGTTTTTGTTTTTGACCACAAGTATTTGTTTTACCCTAGTTCTCTGGGTTATCCAGTCTCTACTTGTTGGTCACCCAAGCAATGATGGCTACAAGTTCCATCTCATGGAGTGAGCCTAAACTTAAATAAGACGTTGGTACGTTACTGCCACAACCTTTGTGTCACCATTGCCCTAACATTTCTTCATCATCATAGTTTAACGGGTTTGTGGCTGGGTTGATATTTACATTTCTTTTTGGTGATGTGTGTAGTAAGAGGCACTCGGGCTGCGTTCCCGGCGCCTGCTTCCCAGTGCAGGGCCCCTTGTTCTGTCCTGCCTGGCTCCCAGTGCGTACCCGAAATAATTACACAGAAATTGTACTCATTTAAATACTGCCTGGCCCATTAGTTCTAGCCTCTTATTGGCTAACTCTCACATATTCGTTTAACCCATTTCTAATAATTTGTGTGTCACCACCAGTCATGGCTTACCGGGAAAGATTCAGTGTGTCTGACCTGGCAGGCTTCATGGCGGCGACTCTCTCTAACTCTCT
>PVIU01032644.1:0-13289 GCA_004026605.1 Ondatra zibethicus | reverse complement strand
CTTTGTTTATGGCTAGGGTCCACTAATGAGTGAGTACATACCATAATCATCTTTTTGGGTTTGGGATATCTCACTAAGGATAGTGTTTTCTATTTCCATCCATTTGCATGCAAATTTAAGGATGTCATTGTTTTTTTACCACTGAGTAGTATTCTAATGTGTATATATTCCACACTTTCTTGATCCATTCTTCCATTGAGGGGCACCTAGGTTGTGTCCAGGTTCTGGCTATTACAAATAATGCTGCTATGAACATAGTTGCACAAATGCTTTTGTAGTATGATTGAGCATCTCTTGGGTATATTCCCAAGAGTGGTATTGCTGGATCCTGAGGTAGGTTGATTCCCAATTTCCTGAGAAACTGCCACACTGATTTCCAAAGTACTTGCACAAGTTTGCATTCCCACCAGCAATGGATGAGTGTTCCCCTTACTCCACATCCTCTCCAGCATAGGCTATCATTGGTGTTTTTGATTTTAGCCATTCTGACAGGTGTAAGATGGTATCTCAAAGTTGTTTTGATTTGCATTTCTCTGATCGCTAAGGAAGTTGAACATGACCTTAAGTATCTTTTGGCCATTCGAACTTCTTCTGTTGAGAATTCTCTGTTCAGATCATTACCCTATTTTTTAATTGGGTAATTTAGCATTTTAATGTCTAGTTTCTTGAGTTCTTTGTATATTTTGGAGATCAGACCTTTGTCCAATGTGGGGTTAGTGAAGATCTTCTCCTATTCAGTAGGATGCCTTTTTGTCATAATGACAGTGTCCTTTGCTTTACAGAAGCTTCTCAGGTTCAGGAGGTCCCATTTATTCATTGTTGCTCTTATTGTCTGTGACACTGGGATTTTAGATAGGAAGTGGTCTCCTGTGCCCATGTATTGCAGGCTACTTCCCGCTTTCTCTTCTATCAGGTTAAGTGTGGTCGGATTTATATTGAGATCTTTAATCCATTTGGATTTGAGTTTTGTGCATGGAGAAAGATAAGGATCTATTTTCATTCTCCTACAGGTTGACATCCAGTTATGCCAGCACCATTTGTTAAAGATGCTTTCTTCCATTGTATGCTTTTAGCTTCTTTGTCAAATATAAGGTGTTCATAGGCAATAACTTCTTTCTTATGATGTGGGATATCCTTCTGTATGCTATGAATATGTCTTATTACCATTTGCTAGTAAAGAAGCTGATTTCGCCAATAGCCAGGCAAAATAGAGCCAGATGGGAAATCCAAGGAAAGATACAGAGAAGAAGAAGGTAGAGTCAGGAAGAAGCCAGCAGCCAGAGGAGAAGCAAGTTGTGAAGTAACTTGAAACCAAGAACAAGCCAAGAACCTCATAGTAAAATATAGAAATGTGTTAAAGTTGTAAAAGCTAGTTAATAACAAGCCTGAGCCATTGGTCAAACTTTTATAATTAACATAAGCCTCTGAGTATTACTCAGGAACTGGCAGGCTGGAGAGAAACTTCATTTCATTCTTACATTTAAAAAAAAATTGAACCCCAGTAGCACAGACACTGAGAGAAACAATTAATAAATGGGAACTCCTGAAATTGAGAAGCTTCCACAATCAAAAGACACTTTCAATAAGAAAAAAAGGCAGCCTACTGACTGGGAAAAGATCTTCACCAACCCCACATCAGACAAAGAACTGATTTCCAAAATATATAAAGAACTCAAGAAATTAAACATCAAAATATCAAATAATCCATTTAAAAATGGGGTACAGATATAAACAGAGAATTCTCAACAGAAGAATTTCAAATGGCTAAAAAGCACTTAAGGAAATGTTCAACATCCTTAGCAATCAGGGAAATGCAAATCAAAGCAACTCTGAGATATCATCTTACATCTGTTAGAATGCCTAAGATCAAAAACACCAATAATAGCTTATGCTGGAGAGGATGCAGAATTTCCATTGTTGGTGAAAATACAAACTTGTACAACCACTCTGGAAATCAGTATGACAGTTTTTCAGAAAATTGGAAATCAACCTACCCCAAGACCCAACAATACTACTTGGCCATATACCCAAAAGGTGCTCAACCATACCACAAGGACATTTGTTCAACTATGTTTCTAGCAGCATTATTTGTAATAAACAGAACATGGAAACAACCTAGAAGCCCCTCAGGCAAAGAATGGATAAAGAAAATGTGATATATTTACACATTGGAGTACTTCTCAGCAGAAAAAAAAGAAAAAAAAATGAAATCTTGAAATTTGCATACAAATGGATGGAACTAGAAGAAATCATCCTGAGTGAAGTAACCCAGACCCAGATGGATGAGCATGTTATGTACTCACTCATAGATGTAAACTAGCTGAAAGCAAAGGATTAGGAGCCTCTAGTTCATGACCCCAGAGAAGCTAAGTAACAAGGAGAACCCTAAGAGAAACATACACAGATCCCCCAAGGAAGGGAAAATAAACAAGATTTCCCGAGAAAATTGGAAGTGTGGGGATAGGGGGAGAAGGAAGGGCGGAAGGGGTAGAAGAGTAGGGAAGGGAGGAGGAGAACCAGAGAGAACTGGATGGTTGAGATGGGGGACAAGGAAAGAGATCTCTTGATTGAGGGAGCTATTATGAGGCTAGCAAGAAATCTGGCACTAGAGAAACTCACAGTAATCCACACAAAGATGACCCCAGCTAAGACCCTAAGCAATAATGAGGAGGGTGCCTGAACTGGCCTTGCCCTGTAGTCAGACTGATGACTATCTTAAATGTCACCATAGATTCTTTTTTACTAACTCTGGTTTAGTAAAATAAGACTGTAAATTCTCCTCCAAGATCCATGACTTCGCTAGACCTGAGTAATTGGATGGATTTCCAGTACCAGGAATGCTTTCCCTTCTGTTGAGAGGGTCTTATGTCTAATTAGAAAGCTATTGATTACTGTATGTGAGCCACTATCATACCCTTAGGGCTATCATGCTGTGCTAGGCATTGTTGCTGTTCATTGGCACCAAGGCTGGGTAGGGCTGCTGGTTTCCTCCATGCTTTGGAAGTTTGTATGGCACCCTCTGGTACCATGAAGCTACTCCTCAGGGGGCCAGGCATTAAAGTCAATTCCAGATCAGGGGCCTCTGGGCCTTAAGTCTTAAGTGTATGGTGTCTTCAGCACAGAGACTTACCTTCCACCTCTGGGGGGTGGGGGGTAACCAAGGGTAATAACCATAGTCCGTAATGTTTTAGAAGTCTTTTGGACAACCATGACATACAATTCAAAAGAGGCCTTCCCATGCCAGGTGTTTTAGATAGAACTAGTCTCATCAGCAATCATAGCTTGCTTAGTCACAACATTACAAGGGCTTTTATGACCAAGCTACAAGTTTTTGCTTTTGTTTCTGTTTTAATTTTGGTCTTTCTGCTCTGCTTTTTGTTTCCAATTCTCACTGTAAATCTGGCTAAAAGCTGTGAGAAATAACAGTTCTCACCGTCGGCAGGCTAGGCTGCCTTTAAATTCCCTTTACCGTATTAATTAGTCTGTCTCCTTTAAAATCAGTGCCAATGTAATTTTAGGATACAAACAAAATATTGATAAGTTTTTCACCCAAATTTAAATGATGGCCCCTAGTCTAATTCCCAATAAAATCTTGTTCCCATCTATATTAGCCTTCCCCTCCTGTTGCCATGACGAAGTAATTTAGCCAAAACAACTTACAGAAGAAAAAGTTTGTTCTTGCTTATAGTTCAAGTAAAGTTCATCATGTGGTGGAAATCAAGATGGCAGGAGCTTAAATAGTCGTGCTGCATTGAAAGAAGAAAGAAGAAGAAGAAGAAGAAGAAGAAGAAGAAGAAGAAGAAGAAGAAGAAGAAGAAGAAGAAGAAGAAGAAGAAGAAGAAGGCAATAAAAATGTGAATTATTGTGATCAGCTCACGTTCTCCATTCCAATACAGCCCAGGAACCCTGCTTAAGGAATGGATGGAGCTTCCTACCTCAACTAGTACTATAATGACTGAAATGAAATATCTCTCTCTCTCTCTCTCTCTCTCTCTCTCTTCTCTCTCTCTCTCTCTCTCTCTCTCTCTCTCTCACACACACACACACACACACACACACACACACTGCACATCTGCCAACATGGGTTCATATATTTGAATGCTGGTTCCTAATTGGTGGAACTCTTTTGGGAAGGAATAGGGAGTATGGCCTCATTGGAGCAGATATGTTGTCATTGGAGGCTAGGCTTGGAAGTTTCAAAAACCCACATCAGGCACAGAGTCTCTCACTCTCTGCCTCTAACTGATAGATAAGATGTAAGCCCTCAGCTGCTGCTCTAGAGACAGACCTGCCTGCCTGCTGCCATGCACCCCACCAACCCTACCATGATGGTAATGGATTTACCTTCTGTAACTGTAAGAAACCCCAATTAAATATTTTCATTTGTGTTTCCTTGGTTGTGGTGTCTCTTCATGGCAATATAGAAGTAACTGGAATTGTGACAGTAACCCACAGATCTGTTCATTGGCCCATCTCCCAGATGAGTCCGGATTTGTAAAGTGAACAAACATTACACCTTCTGAAACTCTGTGAATACAGCCTTACTGGCTACATTTCTATTGACATTCTTGTGAAGCACCACTCCAATTCCCATCAAGGTTGAACTCAAATCATAACAAGCAGGTTCTGTTTTATGTTTAGACTATTTTTTAGGTACCACTGACCTACTGAAAAGTTTGAAGTTCTGGAAACATTTCTCTCATGTAATTAAATGAGAAAACAGCAATTAGGTGAGATCCTGTGTGACAATTACTAGCAAGCATTATCTTAATGTGAGAAAGTATTAGGAAAGAGCCAGCACAATGTTTGAAAAGCAGCTAATTAAATGATTGATTTCATTTTGACCAGAGGACTCACAGTCCATACTAGGCCATGAAAGTTTACACACTTAGTTTCATCAGTGTAAACCTGGCCACCAGTCATCCTGGGAGAAATGATTAAGAAACAGGAAAAATAAAATGGCCACTAATTCCAATAATGGGAAAATATGAGTTCATATTGCATACCATGCACTGTGCCAGAATTCTTTCTAATGACAATCCAGCATCTGCTCTATGATCCCAGGCTCATCACAAAGGTTGGGCAGAACTACAGACAGCTGAAATTAATCTGCCCCAGAGATCAAACAAATCATCACTTTCCAGATGACCAGCTTACTGGTGACATCAAGTATGACTTCTCCTTCCTCTATACCACCATAGATAAACACTGTCAAATAGCCTCCTTTCCTTAACTTCCCTAGGAACCACTAGTCACCACCAGGCTTCCGTCTCCAAGACCACAGTTTCTTGCACGATACTTTGCATGGTGCTTGTTTCCCGGTGCTATGTCTCTTCAGTAAACTCGCTCTTCTCTAAACCCGAGTGTGGGATGGGTTATTTCTAGGAAAAGCTCCTCAAATAAACTTATTCCACCCACTGCGCATTCATTCTGGTATCTTGTTCCTGCATTCTGAAGCACTTTTGGAACCTGAAGCTCTCGCAATCTGTAACTGCTTACTGAAACTCACTGAATGTGAAGGGACAGTAACGGCAAAGCAGACAGCAGGAGAAGCACTTTGTGGCCATTATCAATCCTGACTAGGGAGGTAGACGAACTCACCCACATTTCACTCACAAAAACTCTACTCAAGTAAGCTATGCCTAACTAGCCCCTTTAGGATAGACTGTGGGGGAAGGAGCGCTGGGATTGAGCCAAATCATTACATTTAAGTTCTTAAAGGATGGAGAGTACTTCTAATTGTTTTTGCATCTCTGGGCTGCCCATTGCAGTAAGCCGCACACTTGGAAAATGAATATCTGAATAATTGAATAAAACAGCGATTTCTTAGCAAACAAGAGGTCAGTGGAAGGAAAAAAAGTGAAAATCAAATATGAATGATGTACTTACTTTAACTATATAAGCGAAAATCTGGGAAAGGATAAGGATCAATCTGAGTTGAATTGGATTTTACAGATTTAATAATCGCTTTTTCATAAACCATATAATAAATACCTTTAATAATAAAACAGATTATTTAATTCTACCACTCAGATATCAGCTGCATTCTCAGCTAAGAGGAAAATGTATGTATTCCTCCCCCTCACTCCACCTGCTTGAAGCCTCATCTTTTCCACTGCTCTTAAATGACATAATAACTGAGAAACTGTCCCAGAAAAGACCCCAGGACCCCAAGTCCCCAAGACCTATGAAGACTGTCCTTTTGATCAAAAAAGGAGCTTTATAAATGTGCTTAAGCTAAGGTTCCTATGAAAAGTTCAAACTGTAAATTCAACAGGTGTCCTAAGAGATAAAAAAGCAGATGGCAATGTAATACTTCCAAGGGACACCAACGAATCCAGATGCCCCTGCAAGCTGGGTCAGAAGAGACAGATTCTCCCCTAGAACCTTCAGCAGGAATGCAACTTGCCAACACCTTAACTTAAAGTTGATCTTCTGGCCTCCCTCCCTCCTTCCGTCCCTCCCTCCCTTCCTCCTCCCCCATTAAGTTGTTTACAAGTGCATAGGTGAGAGATTGTTTACAGACATCTCCTCTCCTCCTTCTGCACATGCATGGCCCTGTTCCAGCTCTAGCCTTTGCATCCCTGCTGTCTTCTCCCATGTTTCAGGAGCAGGCTTCCACTCAGGGCTCTACTCTAACAGCTCCCTCTGTTTGAAAAGTTGTTCCCTCAAGATCCACTCCACCACTCCACTCTTCCTTCAAATCTTACGCAGATGTCTCCTTGCTAGAAAAAAATAAAAATTCATTATAATAATTATGTTTTCCTAATATTTTTTGTGCCTAATATTTCCTACTATTTCCCTTTTAGCCTGTCATTATTGTCTCATGAATATTTCCTCAGCATATATAGTACTAGATTTCCTTATAATATCTTGCATGTCAATTTCATGATTATTTAATGACCTTAGATGTTTTAGAAACATACATGAATGTCCAATATTTTCTAAAATGCTTGTAAAATAGATGAGATAATCCCAGAGAACCTAGACAACAAAGAGGACCCTAAGAAAGTCATACATGGATCTAATCTACATGGGAAGTAGAAAAAGACAAGATCTCCTGAGTAAATTGGGAGCACGGCAATCATGGGAGAAAGTATAAGAGGAGGGAAGGGAAAGGGAGGGGAGTGGAAAAAAATACACAGCTCAATAAAAGCAATTAAAAAAGAAAAAAATGGATGTGATAATTCATTAGTGACATCCATAAGTGAAGTCATCATTGTTTTAGAATCAGGGAAACAACTGTTATCTCTTCATTTTCCTACCAAAGTTAGAAACTACTGCAGATCCACAAATGATAAGTTAATGAATAATGTAGGATAATAGTTAAACAACATAGCGAGTTTGTCTCAAAAATGAACAAAACTATCAAAGAAAAAGCTATTTCTCCAATATGGACAGGGTGGTATTAGGTGTATTATCACTACAGGAAGTTCATTTGACTGTCAAGATGATGAGGAATAATTACAATCATCAGGCAGAGAAATGATGAGATTGTGGGAAATTGAGCATTCCAAAATTCTCATGAACGTGTTGACTTCATGTTAGAGTCCCCAAACTCATTTGAATGCTATACAATCCAACTCACTTTCCAGAAGTTATTATTGCCAGTTTTTATCCTGCCAATTGTGGGAAGTTTCAATGTGATTTTTGTGTTTGTTTGTTTTATTTGTTGGGGAATTCATTATCACATTGTCAGATTTCTAGGTCACTGCTTGGAGATGCAATTGCAGAAGTGTTTTAAATCACCCATGTGATAAACCTTTTCTTTGGAAAGACCTCTGTCCCAATCATCCAAAATAATTTCATAATCTTTTTTGGTTGAGAGTTTATTATTCTTTCCTTGGCTAAGACAATAAATTTCCCCAGGCTAAAAAGAACTTTCCCAAACTACGTTGAAAACAAAATTGTGACATTCTACTAAGTGTCAATTTCAACAGATCAATTACCTTCAAAACCGGCAAGCAGATCAAACGCTTTTACAAGCTAGACACTGTGTGCCTTTTCTTGTTTTGCTGGGTACCTGGGTTGTGATGTTCATAAAGGTGCAGCATTTCCTTTGAAGTGAGTGTTTTTGGAGTATCTAGAAGCCCTGAGTCCAGATAAGTTCCTCGTGGCTGTATCAGAGACAGACCTAGTATAATTTGTACAACAGCCCCCAGCATTACCAGTTCACACTGTAATTTTGCCAGACTTTATAAACTAAGCAGGCGTGGCCCTAGTCATTAGAGAGATGAGAAGCCTCCAGGGTAAACCCAATTGCTTAGAAACTATCATTAAAACTATTATCGAACATCTATCTGGTGCCAAAAATACATCTAACTCACTGTTGTCATTTGGATCCACAGCAAGACAATGCTTCCGCACCTCACAAGGGACACATGAACGCCTTGGCAACACCAACCCCAGGAAATGCTGAAATGGAAAAGCGCTTGTCCCAGAAGGCACTCAGGCAACACATCCTGCCCCTTCTGACTCTGGACCACTGCCAATTCCAGCTTCCTTTATCATCCTCTTCTGTAGCCAAGACTCTGAAGGGAGGCCCAGATGTAATTTGATCATCTTTAGCCAATGTTATCACTAAAACACTTCTCAAATCTATCCGATATCTCTTCTTGCCAAATGCCACTGCCTCAGTTCAGTCCTGCCACTGATCTAGAGTAACACAAGAATTTTCTAGTTGTTCTCTCTGATTCCTATCCACTTACTCTGGAAAGCTATTCATGTCTTTATACATGTTCCCCACAATGTGCACAGAGTGGCCTGCTTGTTATACTGGGTCATTTCACTCTCAAGTTCAGTATGGTTCTGAACTTTTTAGTTCATTCAATGAACAAGTCCCCAGTGTTCTAGAACTGAGAACACAATATTAAATAAAACAGGCACAGATTTACCTTTTCGAAGTTTACATGCCCGTGTGTAAGACAGACAATAAGTAGACGTGTGTGTGTGTGTGTGTGTGTGTGTGTGTGTGTGTGTAATGAATATGGATAGTTTCCCAAAAAAGTAATCAAGAGAGCCTTGTCTCAGCACAAAGAAACTGGGGGAGAGCATTTGCTATGAGGTGAAGGAAAGGGATATAGAGACCAGTTCTTTAAGGCCTTGCATCTTGTGAAAAAGCCATCAGAAACCTGAGCACAGAGGAATGCCACTACCTAATTTGACTTTTAGAGTAAAAGCTCTAGACTTGAGCGGGAAAGAAATGTAAATAAGGAGAGATTCCCGACTGATTGTAGTGCTGTGATCCAGGTGGCAGTGATGTTGCCTTGGACAAGACGAATGATAGTAGTCTCATTTGAGACAGTTGACAAGATAATCTGTTTAAATACTGAATATGGATAGTGAAGAAATCAAGGAAAAAAGAACATAGCACTGTCTGTAGATATAAAGCCTCGGAGCGGCATCCAAGCCTAATTCCTTTCTTTGGCCTCTTCCCCCACCATTCCAGATCTAAAACATTTCCCTACAAAATTCTGAAATCGGAGAGTCCCCTGCCTATGTATCCCATACTATTTCATGCTTCTGACATTCCTTAGACTGTTCTTTTTCTGACCTAGATTTTTCATCACACCTAAACAATTCATTCTCAACTTTCAAGATGCAACTTTGGGCATTATCTCTTCAAGAAACCTTGCTTAGACCCAAGCCTTGACTTTGCACCTTGCTTTCGTATTCCCTCAACAGTCAGGAGTCTTGTCAACAATGTTGTATTGAAATTCTGGTTTGAAGTTGCCTCTCCTACCAGGTCATCACCTCCACAGTCTTTCATTGCTTGTGTTGGAATTCCTAGGGCTTCACTCAGGACTTGCATGCAACAAACACTGAATGAGTACATACCAATCTCAACTAAACTTCCCAGGAACTCTGCATTTTCAAGTCTGCCAGATAATGAACTAAAAGCAATGGCATCTTCAAAGAGAAATGGAGAACAAAGGTTTTCTGGAGAATTTATCTTGCTCTGCAAAATGTGCTAAGCACAGGAATTATGTTGGTTTTCTTTTTATAGGGTGCTTCAGGACCTGTAGCCCAAAGTCAGCCAGCCACTGAGGGATAAAGTCAGGGAACAATGATTAATGGCTTGGGAATGGGGGAGAAAGACCACACTTAACCTGTTCCCTTTTGTACACGGTAGAAGCATCTAAGAAAAAAAAAATCCAGGCAGCATCTGCCTGATTCTTTGACCTGTGCCTCTAGCAGCAGTCTGTGCTGCTTTTCTTAGTCATGTCTAGGAGACAATATCAAGAGATCAGTCTGCAAGCTGCAGGTACAGAGCAGTTTTCAGGGGATCTATAATCATGTTACATAAAGTGGGGTTTATATAAAGTTGACAGGATGTGCTGATGTGAGCCATTTACAGTTCAATTGTAACAGAGCAGTCTGGCAAGCAGCTAGCTTTATCTGGGATATGATGTACTTTGGATTCTGCTATCGAGTCAGATTTAGAATACCAGTCTGAAGGGAACACAATCCCCCCCTTTAAAAGCCTGCCTTTTCTTCCTTGGATTTGGGGAAGCTAAAGAAGCTACAAGAGTCTGCATAATCCAAGCAAACTTTCCATGACTTTTTACAGAAATGCAAATCATCTACTTTTTTTTCTACAGAAACATTCAGTACATAAAACTTAACGTCTACAGTGGACAACAATTTCCTTTTTAGAAGCAATGTTTTCTTCAGTTTTTTTTTAAAAAAATGCCAAATGAATAATCAAATCTTTTATTTTTTTCAGCTTAGTTTTACTATGTATCCTAAAATATATGATGAAAATTCTATGCAGGGACTAAATTGTGGGAGAGGCACAGACTATCACTCTAAACACATCTCATGGGTGTGAACATACTGAGAACTGTCCTTGAATCCTTGGCTATAGTGCACCTAAGTTCTTTCCAGTTATATTCTCAAATGCTCTCAATAGTTCTACCAACTTCCAAGACTCTCTTTTGAGATGTTTAAGGAAAGCATTCTTTTACTATGCAAAAATGTTTGATTCTTAAGGTCAAATATGTCAATATTTTCTTTTAAAGTTTTTTTTTTATTTATTTATCGTGTGTGTGTGTGTGTGTGTGTGTGTGTATGATAGGCTGAGGATGCACATGTATTCAATGGGGAAATGTTCTTCACCACAGAGTACACGCTACTGGCCATTGTCATTTTTCTCTTAGTTTAGGTTATTTTTCTTTGTACTAACTACATAATCCTTTTGGAATATCCATTAGTATAATAAAGTCAGTATACAGTTCTCTATTTTCTGAATGATTAACCAGTTTTCTTACAATATTTGTATAGCAACTCACCATTCTACATTGTGCTTTTATCAAGTAGTTTTTCTCTTTATTTGCATGTCTTTGTCTGTAGCCAGCATTGCATCCTGTCCTTCTGTCTATCCAAGCGCTACAGGCAACATGTGTCTTACTCACCCATCATTGCAATCCTTTTGTAGCAGTTTCATTTGTGCTACTTGTCTGTTTTACACACAGCTAGTGTGTGTAAAGCTGTGTGTATCTGTGTAAGTGTGTGTGTCATCGAGCACATGTGTATGTAGAAGCCAGGGGCTGACAGCATATGTCTTGCTCTATTGTTGTTAAATTAACCTTATCTTTTGAGACAAAATGGCTCACCAAAGCCAGCCCTCACTAATTGGCTAGACTTGGTAGCCAACAAGTTCCAAGGTTTTCCCTATCTCCACAGTCACACACACGCTCATTCTCACTCTTGCACTCGGGTTACAGATGCACACCACCAAATTCCTTGGTTGCTTTTTGTTTGTTTGTTTTTGTTTGCGTGTTTTGTTTGTGTACATGGTCACTAGGGATCCAAACTGTGGTCTTCATGCTCTGACAGCAAGCATTCTATCCACTAAGTCACCTCTCCAATATTTTATTGCTATCAAATCCATTGATGATGATTTAAAAAATACCATTGATATATTTATGATCAACTTCCTTCCCCCAAACCCACTTGTGGTTTGATTAGTGTCATCATTACCTTATAGATGGAGTTTGAGATCACTTTCATCCTTCTATCTCATGGGTGGTTTTAGCCAAAGAACCCATTCTTTTCATGTCTTACCCTTTTTAAGTTCTTTGGTATTTTTGTCATTGTCCTTATAAGACATGTATGTTTCATGCTTATTTTATTCTGTAATATTTTGAATGTTAGAAATTTAGAAATTATAATTTGACCAAGTTCTACATATCAAGTTTCAAAGAAAAAAAAATCTTATTCCCAGTTTGCAGTAAGCATACCTGTAAATATAACATGAATTTTGATGGTTAGCTCATCTCAAAATCAATGCATACTCACTGAGTTTATTTTTTTTATTTTTGAGATTATAATTTAATTACAACATTTCTCCCTTGCCTTTCCTTCCTCCAAACCCTCCCATATGCCCCTCCCCATTCCCCTTCATTTTTTATGTGTATATGTACCTGTATATGCTTATAAATTCCTACATATAACCTGTTGAGTCCATACATGGACTTGTATGCCTGTTTTCAGGGCTGGCCATTTGTCACTGGACAACCAGTGGGTGTGCTCTTCCTTGAGGAAGACTACCTCTCCTCCTCCCAGCTTTCCTCAGTTGTCTATTGTTCTTTCTGTAGGACTCATGGGCTATTTCTCCTCCAGGTTGGCATGCCCATTGGTGTCGTTCAACTCACTTTTGACAGTCATGTTCATAAGACTTTGTGGGTGTCGCTTCTAATGTTACTAGGAGACCCAATCCCATAGCAAACTCCCTGATCCTCTGGTTCTTACAATCTTCCTAACCCCTCCTCCACAACATTCCATGAGCCTTAGATGTGGGGGTGTTTTATAGGTGCATACATTGTGACTGGGCCCCACAACTTTGCATTTTGTTTGGCTGTGATTTCCCGTAGTAGTCTCTGTGGCAAAGAGAAGTTTCATTGATGTGGGTGAAGACTACACTTACCTGTGAGTGTAAAGACAAAGGTTTATAGCCTGCTGTTAGGATTATGCCAGTTTAGCAAATTAGCAGCTGTAGATTCTTTTCCAATAACCACAAATTCACTAACACTGAGAAGTTTAGAAACGGGGCCCAGAGACCCCTGAGCTGGAACTGACCTGGATATCCCTTCTCTAAGGACTAGCTTATGGAACATGGTTCCAGAAGGCACCACACAAGCTTCCAAAGCAGGAAGGCAACCAACAGTCTTACCCAGCTACGATACCTATGAAATACAACAGGGACCAACATGGCACAATAACCCTAAGGGAGCAGTAATGGCATGAATATCTTGCCGTAACCAACTGTTGTATAATTGAACGTAAGA
>PVIU01032643.1:0-13323 GCA_004026605.1 Ondatra zibethicus | reverse complement strand
GCTTTGCGCCTGCCTCACTATTGGTGGCTCAGCTCTTCATTAGGACCAACAGGTGTTTTAGACAGGCAAAGAGTCACAGCTTCACAGTATATCAAATGCAGCATAAACAAAAGCAACACACCTGGAAATAATATTCCCCAATATGCTAGCATTGAAGGAGACCCCCCCAAGCAAGGGATTCCTCCGAGACCAGGGATTAGCCACAACCCACAACCGAACGCCTACTTTCACAGGGAGATCCTTTATTAAGCGGGAAGGAAAAGCGAAAGCAGCTGATTTCTGACTCAGAAACCAACAGCGGATGACCTTGCAGGTGTAATTTTGAAGAGGAGGGAGAGGGGAGGTCTGTGTTAGAATGGGCTAGGATGTAGTGGTAAAGGAGATAGAGGATAATGGAGAAGGGGAAGAGGACAACGGAAAGGAGGCAGGGGACTTTGTCCAAGTGGGACAAAGGACTGCCTCTGGATAGAGAAGAGACAGATGTGGCACATAAGCAAATGGCAGCTTAGAAAGGTAAAGGGGAAAGCCTGTGTTGGGATGAGGTGTTTAATTGTCCATGTTCATTAAATGAAGCAAAGGGGGTTTCTGATTGCCGGACTTTGGTAGTCAACCTCAGGAAGAGGAAGTGACCACATAAGGGAATGGACCTTGGTGGCTAGCTTTAGGAATGTAATCTAACCATCTTTAGCAAGGCAGAGGAAGTGGGAGAGAAGGGCAAGGCCTGCCTGAGCCATACACACCACTTTCAAGCTAGCCAGGGTCCCTTCAGCCATTCATGTTGGTGCCAGGACTAGAGAGATCAAACTCGACGTGGCACCTTTTGAGAGTCTTTAAACCAGGGGTTCACAACCTGTGGGCTGCGTACCCTAGGGGGTGGGGTGTCAAATGATCCTCTCACAGGGGTCACCCGAGGCCGTTAGAAAACACAGATATTTACATTTTGGTTCATAACAATAGCAACATGAGAGTTATGCAGTAGCAATGAAAACAATCTTTTGGTTGGGATCAACACAACACGAGGGACTGTATTAAAGGGTTGAAGCATTAGCAAGGTTGAGAACCACTGCTTTAAACTCTCAAAGCCCACCTCCAGTGACACACCTCTGCCAACAAGGCCACCCTTCCTAAGCCTCCCCAAAGAGCAACGCCAACTCAGGAACAAGAATTGAAATATCTGAGACTATGTAGGTGCATCTCCTTCAGACTACCATAGCCCTAATGCAGCTGAAGGCATTGCAGCCATGAATCAAGCCTCAGGATAAGGGCCCTTATGGGGAGAAATGCCCTGGAAAGCCTGCTCGAAGCCTAATACATGGGCCCTGTTGGTCCCTGCTTCATGCATGCGTGTATGTGCTGCACAGCCTCCCTTGTGAGCACACATTCTTTTGGTCTGCCTCACGCAGGCACACCTCTGAGGCATGTCTCAGGCATGGCTCACACATGAGCCTGCTGTGCTTGCCTCCATGCCTGCTAAGCCCGCCACTCACAGGGCATGTGCTAGGCCCATCCTAAGAATACCCACCTGCTGGAACACCCTGTTCCAGCCAATCAGAGAGATACAGTTTGGGGAGGAGAGGGACTGGTTGCATATGTCCTCTTTCTGAGGAGAAAGGCACTGGGGTGATAATGGCTAGGTGGGTGATTGGATATTGGGGGATGCTGTGCTGAGGTTTTGCAGGTAATGAGAGAAATGTAAACCCTATCAGACTGACCTAATTACTTTCCACCACTCTGTTTAGGCTAGGCTAAAACATTTCATATGTGACAAGGGCCATCTAGTAGGAGGCAATAACAACTGGGAGAGCATGGCCTCAAGGACAGCCAAAAACTGGCCAATTAAAAATATGTCCATGGTATGCTTCATCTACATACCCCAAGGACAGATAGGAACAGGCCAGCTGAGAACATACTTATGTTCATACTTTATTTGCATTATGGTATGCTTTTTGAATATTGCACCCTTTTGTCTTGATCTCTAGACTGGGTGGAGGGGTCCAAGAGAGACCCCTGAGAGATTCTACCTGAGGTCTGGCCGTTCACTTTCAGAAGCTTCTGGACAGAATCAGGGACGGAGAGGATAGTAAGCTACCTGTGGAATTTATACCTTTCATTGGAGTGTCTTTGGACATCTCCCACCATGGAGGGAAGATAGTCTTCCCCTGGAATTCCAGGAAGCCTTAAGAGTCTGGTCGTCTTAAGTTTGTCTCGTGATTGTTCTCATTTGCTTCCTTTGTGGGATATTTTTCTATCTTCTAAGACCCAGAACTAACATAACTAACAACATGGGAAGTACTTGCTCTACTCCTTGGGATTTAACCCTTGCACACTGGCAGGACATGCAGGACACCAAGAACAACAATAGCGTGTCTGTGAAGAAGCTAACAGTGGCAACATTTTACTCTGTTGAATGGCCAACTTTCAATGTTGGCTGGCCAGAAGAGGGGTAGAGGATATAGTTTGTTGTCCCCAAACTGGCCACTCAGACCAGGCTCTTTACATTGTGACTTGGCAGGGTGGAGAGTCCCTGTCCATGGTCTTACCACCACAGCCACCAAAGAATAGGAAAGTGCTGACATTGAAACCAAGGCTAGGCCCGAAACAGCCAGCGGTTCTGCAAGGGGGCTTCGGAAGCAGAATTTTCCCACCCCCATATGTCCCTAGGCTGCCACCCAGAGTGCCACAACCGGAGCCTGGTGCTGAGGTGGCCCCCTCACTCCCTGGAGGAAGAGGCCCTACTCGGTCACTTGAAGCTGCTGCAGAGCAACCCCCCCCAGCCCGACACCACTGTCTTTCTGCCATTGTGACCGGTTGGACAGGTGGAAGAGGAGGGAATCCAACCCTTGCATTATTGGCCTTTTGCCACTAGTGATCTATATAACTGGAAGGCCCAGAATGCCCCCTTTTCTAAGGACCCTCAGGATTTAACTAATTGTTAAAGACTGTTCTTTTTACTCTTCATCCAACCTGGGACTATTACCAGCAGATCCTGTGAATACTTTTCAATATGGAAGAGCACAGATGGATACAGGAGAATACCAGGACCTGCCGGACCTCCACTGACTGATCCTGCTGTGGTCGCGATAGCTTTTCCCTCTGAATGCCCCAGTTGGGATTATAACATGGCAGTCCATAAGGACCGCCTCAAGGTCTATCGTCAGACTTTCTTGACGGATTTCAAAGCAGCAGCACGAAAGCCCACCAATTTGACAAAAATTTACAATATTAAAGAGGGTTCAGAGGAAAGTCCAGCTAGTTACCTAGAGAGACTAATGATGGCCTTTATACAGTTTACCCCCTTCGATCCAGAGTGTCATTTTAGCTTATACCAACCAGGTAGCACCAGATATCAAGAAGAAGGGATATTTGTTAGAGAGATTAGGAGAATAAGACATTAAAGATTTAGTGGCAGTGGCGGAAAAGGTGTACAATAAAAGGGAGACAGAGGAGCAGAAAGCTGAGAGAAAAGAAAGAGACAGGAGAGAGATGACAAACATGACAAAAGACAGGAGCAGAACCTCGCTCGGATCCTGGAGAAACAGCAGGCTAGTCTGGAAAGAGGCCTACTAGCCACTGAAGCTGGAGCAAAAGGACTGAGAGGACAAAGAACAGAGCAGGAATGCTGCCCGAGACAAAGGTAGGAAAAAGCCAGTGTGCCCACTGCCTAGAAGAAGGACATTAGGCACAGGAATGGCCACAGAAAAGCCAAATCCTGGTCTTGATGGCTGAGGGAGAAGACAGTGATAGTGATTAGGGAAGATGGGGCTCGGTTCCTCTCCCCAAGCCTAGGGTAACCTTAAAGGTGGAGGGGAATCCTGTTCACATAAGGGTGGATACGGGGGTGGAGAGTATGGGACTGTTAACATCTGATGGCCCCTGTCCTCCAAACGATCCTGGGTTCAAGGGGCCACTGGAATTAAACCATATCCATGGACTACCCAAAGAGAAGAGGACCTTGGAACGTGCCAAGTAACCCACTCGTTTCTAGTCATCCCTGAATGTCCATATCCACTGCTGGGGAGAGATCTAAAATGAAGGCCCAAATTCATTTCTCAGGCCAAGGAGCTCTACTAATGCACCCTAATGGGGAGACTGTGTTGAAAATACCTACTCCAAAAAAATGTAAGACAAGTAAGGGAGTTTCTAGGCACAGCAGGGTTTTGCCGCCTATGGATTGTAAAAGGCTGGTGGCAGACCACAGAGGGGAAGATGATCCTGCCCCAAAGTATGGGATTAAAAGTGCTCCAAAAGATACACTGAGCATCCATATGGGTGTCAAAAGAATGCAAGACTTCCTCCGCCATCCAGCTATTCAAGTTAGAGACGGGAACCACATCATCAAAAACACTGTGACAAACTGCCATGCAGTCTCACGTCTGACTAGCAAAGGGAATCATCTCAGAGGCATGAGACCAGGCACACATTGGGAAGTGGATTTCACCAAAGTTAAACCCGGCAGGTTTGGTTATAAATATCTGCTAGCTTTTGTAGATACCTTTTCAGGATGGGTGGAAGAATACCCCACAAAACATGAGACTGCTCATGTGTTGGCTAAGAAAATCCTGGAAGAAATCCTGCCCAGGTTTGGTCTCCCCATCATGATTGGGTCAGATGATGGCCCTGCCTTCATTTCACAGGGAAGCCAGGGAATAGCCACTGCACTGAGGGTAGAATGGAAGTTGCATTGTGCATACAGACCCCAGAGAGTCTGGGCACAACAGTAAGAGTAGTCAGGGTGGATCCAAAGCCTTCAGGTATGACAGTGTGGTCACAAGGAAGCAGGTAGCAGATTGTCCTCTGCAGGTGATGTCCAAAGCTTCATTTTCACCTGGAGCTGGACAAGCAAAAGGATCCTGAGAGCAGCAGGTACCTTAGGGGCTTATACAGGAGAGTGTGTGATGTGGAACAACTTTGGATCTTCCACAAACACACCCCGATCATACTCTTCTAGGCCTCAGTGGCTGCCTGGGTACCCTGCCATGGAGCCATCACAACTATATACCTGAAAGGGAAGGGAAGGTATCAGTTCATACCATGTGTGCCTCCCAGCCAGCCTCACGATGGACCATCTTCTGTGTTGTGGGATATTTTATCATACTGTGAACCCAGGATTGTGTTGATTAAATAAAAACCTCACATCAGGAGACGGAGCCAGCAGTTAGTTAACAGGAAGTAGCCATAGATGTTAAAGATGGAGTCATGAAGACAGATGGAGAAACACGCAGGAAGTAGAAGGGAGGGATGGAGAGTTTGGTGGTTCCTTTTAGATTGGAAGGGCGGTATCCTCAACCTTGCTGAGCTACTGGGTTTTTACCCAGCTTCTGACTCCTGAGACGATATTGGTAAATTCATACGACAAGCATTTAGATTAAAAACAACAAGCTGCACTCCAGCGCTAGGCAATGGTGTTGGCCCTGGGCCTCAGCCAAGTTCAGTAGCCTCTTATTAGGTGGGAGAGCAGAGGCAAGCAAGCAGGAAGTACAAATACAGAAACACATGCATGGTGGTTAAGGATGGTTGCTGGCTCAAAATTTACATACCCCTTCTCCTCAGGGCCCAGGATTTCTGTGAGGTAGGTTCAGTTCAGAGGAACTATCTCAGCCCTGGGAATTCCATTGTTTTTATCCTGTGGTGTTTGCAGGGGAGCGGGAATGGATTTCCACCAGAGCTTCACCTGTGTGCTGGTTTGTAGATGTGCCCCCATTGTCTCAGGCATTTGAATACTTGGTCCCCAGCCCTTGGATGCTAGGATGCCCTGGCTCTAGGAAAGCATAAGTCTCCAGAGACTGTCTTGCTGGCATTGCCCCTGCTGTGATGGGCCAGTCACATCCATATTTCCAGGCTATGGCAGGCAGTTTCTCAAGATAGACTGCTTTGTTTGGGTAAACAATCCCAGGAAGAGGAGCTCATGAATTTCTCAAGAACGTCTTCATCTGCATGTACCCCACAGAGCTGCCTCCTATCCTATCAACTTCCTCCTATCCAAGTCCCTTGTCCTCTCATATGCAAGCTCTGACCAGCTGCCTCCCCTTGTCACAGCTTCCATCTCAGAAAGTTTCAGCCCCTTGCCATGCTGATAAACACAGTCAGGTTTATCTGTTGATGTCAGACTTTGGTCTCCTTCCTGCCTTTTGTTTCTTTCCTCTCTGAAATCCATTGGTGGCTGGTGGCTGTTTGGAGAGGCTAAGGAGCTGAGGCCTTGCTGAAGGAAGGAAGTGTCACTAGGGTAGGGGGTGGCCTTGACCTCCTGTTTGCATTTTGAGATGGGAGCCTTCAGCTCCAGCCTCCAACTGGAGTTACCCTGTGTGCCACCTGCATTCCCTACCATTATGGAACCTATCACTCTGGAACCGTAAGCCCCTAATAAAGTCTTTCTTCTCTGTTGTTGCCTTGATTATGAATTTATAACAGCAATAGAAGCCCTAACTAAGATAGCCTTTTAGAAGTCCTCAAGGGTTGATGTGGGAGTCCCCTCTGTGTGCTGTGATTACCATTAATGAATAAAGAAACTGCTTTGGAACTATGGCAGGGCAGAAATTAGCTAGGCGGGGAAAACTAAACTGAATGCTGGGAGAAAGAAGGGTGGAGTCAAAAAGAAGCCATGGAGCCACCACCAGAGACAGAAGCTGGGAACTTTACCTGGAAAGCCACAGCCATGTGATGATACACAGATTAATAGAAATGGGTTAAATTGAGATGTAGGAGTCAGCCAATAAGAAGCTAGATCTAATGGGCCAAGCAGTGAAATAATTAATACAGTTTCTGTGTGATTGTTTCTGGTCTAAGCTAGCCTGGCAGGTGGGAAGAATTAGCAGCTCCCTTCCTACTACAAAGGCTCGGTCCCATGCATGGGTGCTGTAATGGTTGTTCTGTCTCTTTAAGAGACAAGCCACGCCCACTCCCTTCCCCATCCGCTGAGGCAGGCAGGTCTTCCTTCCTGCTTGCAGCCTTAGTCTGTCTCTCTTTTTTCCTGCCCTCTCTCGGAGAGGCAGCTTCGGTCTCTCTCTCTCTCTCTCTCTCTCTCTCTCTCTCTCTCTCTGCCTCTCTCTCTCCCCCTCCCCCTTTCTGCCCTTCTTCCTTCCCTTCCATAACCCCTAAATAAATGTCCAACTCCACTCTGTATGGTGTGCCAATCTGTCTCCCTCTTGCCCGCCCCCCACCACCACATGGAGACCTGGAGACCTGCCTGGTTATCTCCTGCACTGTCCCTTCCTAGGACTGCCCACTGCCAGGGACTTGCACTATCCCGGGACCCACTGTCGGTCACCAGGGACAAGCCAGCCACCCACAAGGCTTGCTGGGGACCAGCCACCTTCCTGCTGCGTGGTCTCGTGCGCACTCCTTGCCTGGGACTGGCTGCTTTCTGCAGCAAGCTGCTGGGGACCCGCAGCAAACCCATTACAGGTGCAATAGTAAACCTAACTGTATCCTCAGGAAGGTGGCCTTTATCTGGATGGAACCCTCATCACTCTAAAAATAGAAGTGTCTGAGATTACTCTTTTGGATCAGGGTGGTGAAGGTGTGTGATTGACCATTAAGGGACTCCACAGTGAGGTTCCAGCTGTGGCAATCAGAGACTACCATCATCCACAGCCCTTTGGAAGCAGAGTGTGTATCGTGAGACGTGCCTGATGGCCATCCGTCAGGCATGCATGCACGCCTGGATAGGCCACCATACTCATCAGTCCATGCTGTGCCTGCCTCAAATGTGAGCACGCCCTTCCAGCCCTAAAAAGGGGGCGCATGTACATTGGAAAGGCTGGGACTAACTATCTGTGACTGGTCTCTGAAGGGAAGGAAGCTCTCAAAGGTATGGTTGGGTTAGGATCATCTAGGTGAATAACTGGGTGAAAGGGCATCCTCTGGTAAGGTATTAGGAGAGTAATGCTTGAACCACAGCCCTTGGGGTTGGATGGTGGGGATCATGGGGAGGCTTGCTCAAGGGGGCCTTGTGATGTGATGTGCCTGAGTCTGGCTTTAGCCTCGAACTGCACTAGGCACCTCTGAGCCTCAGAGGAGAGGTTCAAGAAATAGAGGGCCTGGGAGTTCTGAGCCTGACAGTGCGTTAGAGGAGGGACACGTGATATCCAGCATCTGGCCCCGTGTACTATTTGGCGACAGAATACACACCCGAGACCTCTGAGATACAGCCACGGGCCATCACACAGCCAGGGCGCCATTTGGGGAGAAAAGTACAGCAGACCTCTCGTGCATGCTCAACTGCTGTGCCCAAGGGTAAATGCCTGTCTGACTGATAGATCAGCCCATCCCTCGAGTATCACCTGACCTCTCTTTGTAAGTGCTTATATTTCATGTCACCAGAGCAACCCATTGGACCCACTGGCCTCCATGACACATATGCCTGCCTTCCTTTTGCATCCAATCAGAGATAGACACATAGGAAGATGGGCGGAACTGGCTGTGGCTGCGGCCCAATGAAATGAGGCCGTGGGCCATCCCTTAACAGGAGGGCGTGACTGGTCGAGGCCTGCTGGGCCCCTTGGCGCATGTGCACAGTGTCCCCCCCATGCACAAGGGCTATCATGCCAGCCAATCAGAGAGCGTTATATTGGGAGGTGGGGCCAAACTAAACGTGACCAACCTCTGAGTGGATGGAGGCTGTCTAGCGGAGCCGAGGTGCGTAGGTGAGTGACGGGATTTTTTGTTTCTTTGTTTTGGGGGTTTGGGGATACTGTGGCAGGGCTCCTGGCACGGTTTAGAGGGATCAGGAAGACGAAAGCTCTTGACGCAGGACAGTGGGACCACAGAGCGAGAGGGGCCAGGGTGGCCTGTGAGGTGACTTCGGGAACCTCACTTCCACTTCAGGCGGGAAGAGGCACCAGAGCCAAGAATGAAAAGAGGTGATGAAGGCAGCGGGGGCCTAGAACACTGGCAGGCAGAGTCAGGGGCCTGAGAGAGGTGGTAGGGACTTTCCACGTCTGCCGTTTTTTGTTGGTTTGTTTCTTGTGGTCTTTGGGTCCTGACGGGACAACGGGGTACTCCTGCGATGCTTCCACTGGCCATAGTTCAACAGGCTCACTAGTCTGAAAGGGAACTCTGGATACTTTATTCAAGCACATAGGCAACTGTAGGGTCCGAGTTGGGAATGGGTGACTGATGGACGGCCTCACACCTAGGCGAGGGCCTGTAGGCAGCCTCAGGAGTGCCAGGGGTGGGGCCTCTGTCTGACAGGGGCGGGAAAGGAGCATCTCAGAGGAGCATAGTCAAGTGTGGTTATTGAGGTGAGTGGACAGGGTAATTAGCAGACTCAATCGCGAGCCCAGGTCAGCAGGGATGCACAGCCCTTTGGGGAGGAAAGTGCCATCTTGAGGCAGAAGGGTCAAGGTTTATCTGTGATGAGGAGTTTGAAAGACTCACTTTTGCCTGGTAGTGAAACAGAACGCTGAGGGTAGTGAAGAAAGGAGTTCTGAGGGTGGCAGGTTTGAAGAGAGTTGGGTGTGGCAGTGAGGTACAGAAGGGGAAGTAGTGACCGTCCATGTTTTCCTCCTCGTGTCCAGCTGGAGTCCGCAAAGGACATCTGGGGCTCACTGACATGCAGCCAAGGGCCTTGCCTCGACAGAAATGCCTGTCTGCAGCGGGTGGGGAAGGACTGGGACCCTTCTGCATCCGACTTCTGGGCAACTTCTGTATTCAGATCTCCTAAGTGCCTCTTTAGGCCACTTAATCTAGGGCGTGTATGCCTTGACAGCCAGTCAGAGAGATGTGCATTGGGAGGTGGGGCCTAGATAGGAACAACCACTCTCTGAGAAGAAGGAGGCTCCCAGGGTGGGAGAGTACCCGCGTGGATGATTTGCTATTGGGTAACTCTGTTATGAGTCTCAACAGTTGTGATAGGGATCAGAGAGGAACCTTTCTTAGCTCGTGCACCAGGACAGTGGGATCACAAAGAGGCAGGACCAAGGGAAACCTGTGGGGTGATCTCAGGAGCCTTGCTTCCAAATGGGACTGAGCAAGGCTCCGGAGTGCAAGGCTGCAGAGGGGTCAAGAGGGCTACAGGGATTGGGAAGGCTGAGTGGGACAGCTTATGAGCTGGGAGACGTGGCCCCGGTGACTGAGTAGGCCCTCAGTGGGTTTGCGTTCCCAACCAGACAGCGGCATTAGGTGACTTGTTTTACAGGCGGGAGGCAGGAGGCAGTGCCCAGGATTTTCCCACCCATGGGTCGGGAAAGCAGCAGAGGACCAATCTTGAGAGGTAGTGGGTCGGAGAGCTCCACGTTCAGATAGAGATATGGCACAGAACTGAACTTTGGTGACATCCTGTTGTCCTCTTTGCTGCAGTACAAGTGCCAGGGCACCTGGCCACATCCTGTGGAGTCCAAGCCCCTGTTCCCATTGCCATCCTGTAATTCCTCCTGGTTTCTGTAGTGACCAGAGTCCTGTCTAGCCCAAGAAGATTCTAGCCATGTCAAGCAGGGAGAGGAAAGCCCCTGACAGTGCTGGCATGCATCCAAGGGTGGATCCGAATCCCAGGACGGATGACACCAAGAACCCAGATGCAATCACCCCAGGTAAAAAACAAAACAAAATAAAAAAAACCCAGAAACAATAACAACAACAAACCAGATGGGCCCCTGTAGGGCTGTGTCCACCTGGGGGACATCCTAAAATCTCTTGGTGGATGGGAAAGCCTCTGACAGTTCTGACACGCATTGGAGGCAGGGTCAGAATCTCATGTCAGATGACACCCGGAACCCAGATTCAATCATTCCAGGTTTAAAAAACAAGATGGGTTCCTGTATGGCTGTGTCCACCACGGGGGACATGTTAAAATCTCTTGATGGGTGGGAAAGCCCCTGACAGTGCTGGCACGCATCCAAGGCTGGATCCGAATCTCACATTGGATGACACCAAGAACCCAGATGCAATCACCCCAGGTTAAAAAAAGAAACAACAATAACAAAAACAGAAGGGCCCCTGTAGGGCTGTGTCCACCCCGGGGGACATCCTAAGATCTCTTGGTGGCTGGAGCACTGAGTGGATAATGTGCATGAACTTTTCTTGGAATAGCAGGAGGTTTCAGATGCTAATAACTCTTGCTCAAGCTTTTTCGCTCCTTTAGGTTCCCCCACGTGAAATTTCTACCAGGAAACCTGCCACATGCCTAGTCATCATGCCTCTCTGGGAGCACATGGGTCACAGTGACTCTCTGGAAGGCCTGTACAGGTGCCTGGATCGACTGGTCTGAGAGTCAAGCCTAACATGGTTTGTGTGTGTGTGAGTGTGTGTGTGTGTCTGCATCTCTCTGTGTCTCTGTGTGTGTGATGTGTATGTGATATGTATGTGTGTGTTCATGACTTCACGGATGACTACTTGAAAAAGTGTTAGGAACAGATGCTGGCTATGGGATCTAGAAACACCAGAATGACACTGTTTAACATGGGGGATGATGAGAACAGCTCACTTTGTTTCAAAAATTTTTCACCTTTCTTTTTAATACAGCAGGAATAGAAGTTATTGATGTCAGCATTGAGGATCTTACTTCCTCTGGATCAGAAGAGCAAGAGGCCAGGTGATACGTTTCATTTTTTCACGAAATAAATTTAGAAAAGTCTGGCTGGAGAGAGGGCTCAGTGGAAGAGTGCTTAAGGTGCAAACACAAGAGCCTGAGTTCAGGCCCTTGGCACCCACAGAAAAAGCCATGCATGGCCACGCCCACCTTTTAAGCCCAGAACTGAGGGCTGAGGTGTGGCAGAACCTGGGGATATTGTGGGTGCTTGCTGACTGTCAGACTAACAAATAAGCCGAGATTAAATAAATAAATAAGTAAATGCAGTAAGTAAGGCACATGCACCACGTGGATGTACTTGGGTGCATTGAGCGTAAGGGTCTCAAAGCAACATCCTGCAGTTGTTCAGATGTTCAATGCGATAAGGAATGAAAATCTCATGCCTCCAAGAAACTACGGGTCCTGTCATACAACCTGTCTGACAGGAATAAAGTGGCCACGGAGAGAGGAGGACACCTCACTTCTGCCTCCTAGGTCTGCACAGGAGCACTCACAGTGGCCCTTTCTCTGAACACAAAAATCTAGAAAACTCAACGCCTGTTCTTGAAATGTCAATTGTATGTAGGCTGTGTGGCACCCTCCACTTCTCCCACTCACTACAAAAGAATGGCCTTTTATGTACATTGAAGTAAAAACGTGATTTCTTTGCAGGAAGGAAATAGAGAATTTATTTGAAGAATTTGAAGGTACGTTCTAGGAGACATCAGGAATTTGAGAAAATTGTTTGAACCAAAGAAGTGCAAGGCGAGGGAGGTATTACTTGGCAGACAAGAGAGTTTGTTTACTGCCTTGTTCTCAAACACTCAGTGTCAAAATAATATTTATTAGAATACCAACTCTCTACTTCACGTTAATTGTCAATATGGAGAACATGGTACCTGTGGTGTGGATGCTCTTATTTACTCACTGTGAGATCTTTGAAAATTGGATGAAATTATCTGTCTTCAAGGTTTTGATTCGCACAAGTGATATGCCTGGTTTTTTGTCTTTCTTCTTTTATACATTTTTTATTGATATTTATTGAGCTCTACATTTTTCTCTGCTTCCTTCAATGCCTCTCCCCTCCCCCTTCCCCCCCTTCAGCCCTTCCTCAAAGTCCCCATGCTCCAAATTTACTCAGGAGATATTGTCTTTTTCTACTTTCTACTTTCCCTGTAGATTAGATCTATGTAAGTCTCTCTTAGTGTCCTCATTGTTGTCTAAATTCTCTGGGATTGTGGTTTGTAGGCTGGCTTTCTTTGCTTTATGTTTATAAACCACCTATGAGTGAATACATGTGATAATTGTCTTTCTGTGTCTGGGTTACCTCACTCAAAATAATGCTTTCTAGTTCCATCCATTTTCCTGCAAAATTCAAGCTGTTGTTATGTTTTTCTGCTGTGTAGTACTCCATTGTGTAAATGTACCACATTTTCCTTATCCATTCTTCGGTCGAGGGGCATTTAGGTTGTTTCCATGTTCTGGCTATGGCAAACAAAGCTGCTATGAACATAGTTGAGCACGTGTTCTTGTGGCACAATTGAGCATCCTTTGGATATATACCCAAAAGTGGTATTGCTGGGTCTTGAGGAAGGTTGTTTCCTAATTTTCTGAGAAATGGCCACACTGACATCCAAAGGGCTTTTACCAGGTTGCACTTCCACCAACAATGCAGAAGTGTTGATATCTCTGTTTTTAATAACACATTTTAAGGGGGTCATTGGTGGCACATGTCTTTAATTCCAGCACTCAGGCCAACCTGGTCTACAAGAGCTAGTTCCAGGACAGGCACCAAAGCTACAGAGAGAAACTTTGTCTCG
>PVIU01032642.1:0-13320 GCA_004026605.1 Ondatra zibethicus | reverse complement strand
TTGAGTTTCTCTCCATTTAATTTGATGGTAGCTGTCGGCTTGCTATATATTGCTTTTATTATATTTAGATATGAACCTTGTATCCCTAATCTCTCCAAGACCTTTATCATAAAGGGGTGTTGAATTTTGTCAAATGCTTTTTCAGCATCTAATGATATTATCATATGGTTTTTTCTTTCAGTTTATTTATATGATGGATCACATTGATAGATTTCTGTATGTTGAACCAGCCCTGCATCTATGGGATGCAGCCTACTTGATCATAATGGATGATCTTTTTGAAGTGTTCTTGTCTTCTGTTTGCCAGTATTTTATTGAGAATTTTTGCATCGATGTTCATGAGTGAAATTGGTCTATAATTCTCTTTCATGGTTGAGTCTTATTGCGGTTTTGGTATCAGGGTAACTGTAGCTTCATAAAAAGACTTTGGCAATGACCCTCTGTTTCTATTCTGTGAAACACCTTAAGAAGTATAAGTATTAGCTCTTTTTGGAAGTTCTGGTAGAATTCTGCATTAAAACCATCTGGTCCTGGACTTTTTTTGGTTGGGAGGTTTTTGATGACAGCTTCTATTTCCTCGCGATATATAGGTCTATTTAAATTGTTCACCTGGTCTTGATTTAATTTCGGTATATGGTATTTATCTAAGAAACTGTCCATTTCTTTTACATTTTCCAATTTTGTGGCATACACACTTTTGTAGTAAGACCTAATGATTCTCTGAATTTCCTCAGTGTCTGTGGTTAGGTCCGTCTTTTCATTTTTGATCTTTTTAATATGCATATCTCTCTCTGCCTTTTGATTAGTTTGGATATGGGTTTTTCGATCTTGTTGATCTTCTCAAGGAACCAGGTCTTTGTTTCATTGATTCTTTGGATTGTTTTCTGTGTCTCTATTTTGTTGATTTCAGTCCTCAGTTTGATTATTTCCAGTCTTCTACTTCTCCTGGGTGAGTCTGCTTCTTTTTTTCTAGATCTTTCAGAAATGCCATTAAGTCACTACTGTTTGCTTTCTCCGTTTTCTTTATGTGGGCACTAAGTGCTATGAACTTTCCTCTTAGCACTGCTTTCATAGTTTCCCATAGGTTGGGGTATGTTGTATTTTTATTTTCATTGAATTCAAGGAAGATTTTAATTTCTTTCTTTATTTTTTCCTTGACCCAGGAGTGGTTCAGTAGTTGACTGTTCAGTTTCTATGAGTTTGTAGGCTTTCTGGGAGTGGAGTCATTTTTAAATTCTAACTTTATTCCATTTTGATCTGATAAGACACAGGTGGTTACTCCAATTTGTTTGTATCTGTGGATGTTTGCTTTGTTACCGAGTATGTGATCAGTTTTCGAGAAGGTTCCATGAGATGCTGAAAAGAAGGTATATTCTTTCCTGTTTGTGTGGGATGTTCTATAGATGTCTCTTAAGTCCATTTGATTTTTACATCTGTTAGTTCTCTTATTTCTCTGTTAAGTTTCTGTCTGGTTGACCTGTCCATTGGTGAGAGAGGAGTGTTGAAATCTCCTAGTATTAGAGTGTGGGGTTTGATGTGTGCTTTGAGTTCTAGTAATGTTTCCTTACATAAGTGGATGCTTTCATATTATGGGCATATATATTCAGGATTGAGACTTCATCCTGATAGATTATTCCGTTTAAGAGTATAAAATGTCCATCTCCTTCTCTTCTGATTCATTTTAGTTTGAAGTCGATTTTTGTTTGATATTAGTATAGCCACAACCACTTGTTTCTTAGGGCTGTTTGATTGAAAAACCTTTTCCCAACCCTATATTCTGAGATAATGTCTGTCTTTGTGGTTGAGGTGTGTTTCTTGTAAACAACAGAATGTTGGATCCTGTTTTCGTATCCATTCCCTTAACCTGTGCCTTTTTATAGGTGAATTGAGTCCATTGATATTAAGTGATATTAATGACCAGAGGTTATTAACTGCGGTTATTTTTTTAGGGTTGTAGAGTTTGTGTGTTACCCTTCTTTGAGTTGTGCTAATGGAGGGCTGTTAGATGTCTGTGTTATTATGGGTATTGCTTGCTTCCTTTAGATGTGGTTTTCCTTCTAGTACTTTCTGTAAGGCTGGGTTTGTGGCTACATATTGCTTAAATTTGTTTTTATCCTGAAATACCTTGTTTTCTCCATCAATGGTGAATGAAAGCTTTGCTGGGTATAGTAGTCTGGGCTTGCATCCATGGTCTCTTAGTGTCTCCAGCACATCGATCCAAGACCTTCTGGCTTTCATGGTTTCCATAGAGAAGTCAGGTGTAATTCTCATAGGTTTACCTTTATATGTTACTTGACCTTTTTCCTTTGCAGCTCTTAATATTCTTTCTTTATTCTATATGTTTTGTGTTTTGATTATTATATGGCGAGGGGATGTCATTTTTTAATCCAATCTCTTTGGTGTTCTGTTTGCTTCTTGTACCTTCATAGGCATATCCATCTTTAGGTTGGGAAAGTTTTCTGCTATAATTTTGTTGAATATATTTTCTGGGCCTTTGAGCTGTGCTCTTCTCCTTCTTCTACCCCTATTATTCTTAGGTTTGGTCTTTTTATGGTGTCCCAGATTTCCTCGGTGTTTTTTGTTAAGAATTTGTTGGATTTGTTCTTTTCTTTGATCAATGATTTTATTTTCTCTATCGTATCTTCAGCGTCTGAGATTCTTTCTTCTATCTCTTGTATTCTGTTTGTTATACTTGTCTCTGCCGTTCCTGGTCGTTTACCCAGATTTTCCATCTCCAGCCTTCCCTCGGTTTGTGTTTTCTTCATTGCCTCCATTTCAGTTTTTAAGTCTTGAACTGTTTCCATTACCTGTTTGATTGCTTTTTCTTGGTTTTCTAGGGTATCTTTGAGGAATTTATTCATTTCTTTTAACTTTTTGTTAATTTTCTCATCCCTTTCTTCAAAGGAGTTTTTCACCTCTTATTTAAAGGTCTCTATCACTTTCATAAAGTTACGTTTAAAGTCGATTTCTTCTACTTCTTCTGGGCTAGGTTGCTCTGGTTTTCCTGTTGAGTTCTCATTGGTTTCTGGTGTTATCATGTTGATTTTCAGATTGTTGGAGGAATTCTTGGATTGACGCCTACCCATCTCTTCTTCTGATTTCAGTCAGGGGATTCTCAGTGGGTTGGGACCTCCCAGGTCGACTTGTACACACTCACTCCTCTGGATAGCTGATCTCAGTGCAGGAAGAGGAAGTCCCGTCTGGACTTCCGATACTTCTGTACCTCCAATCTCGGCACAGGGAGAGAGATTCCTGGGGTTCCAATGCCCCACAGAGGAAAGGGCAATCTTGCAGGGGCGGGATGCAGGGTCGTGTTGATCAAAGAGGCCTGCAGGGACCTTACCACCATGCTTGCACAACCTTACCAGTGTGAGCCGCCTCCGATCTCAGCACAGGAAGAGAGAGTGCTGGGGTACCAAAGCCCCACCAAGGAAAGGGTGATCGTGCGGGGGGTTGGGGGGTTGGGTAGGGGTGCAGTGTCCTGTAGAACAAAGAGGCCCACGGGGAACTTACCGCCAGGCGGGCATAGCCCTACCAGTGTGAGCCGCCTCCGATCTCATCACAGGAAGGGAGAGTGCTGGGGTACCAAAGCCCCACCGAGGAAAGGGTGATCTTGCTGGGGGGGAGAGTAGGGGTGCAGTGTCCTGTAGAACAAAGAGGCCCGTGGGGATCTTACCACCAGGCGGGCACAGCCCTACCAGTGTGAGCCACCTCCGATCTCAGCACAGGAAGAGAGTGTGCTCCCGTTATTTTTTTTTTCTTTTAGGTAGTAGAGTTTGTGTGTTTCCCTTCTATTGAGTTGTGCCAGTGGAGGGTTGTTAATTGTCTGTGTTATTGTGGGTGTTGTTAGCTTCCTTTCGTTGTGGTTTTCCTTCTAGTACTTTCTGTAAGGCTGGCTTTGTAGCTATGTATTGCTTAATTTTTTTTTTTTTATCCTGGAATATCTTGTTTTCTCCATCGATGGTGAAAGAAAGCTTTGCTGGGTATAATAGTGTGGGCTTGCATCCTTGGTCTCTTTGTGTCTGCAGCACATCTATCCACGACCTTCTGGCCTTCATGGTTTCCATAGAGAAGTCAGGTGTAATTCTGATAGGTTTACCTTTATATGTTACTTGACCTTTTTCCTTTGCAGCTCTTAATATTCTTTCTTTATTCTATATGTTTTGTGTTTTGATTATTATATGGCGAGCGGATTTCTTTTTGATCCAGTCTATTCAGTGTTCTGCATGCTTCTTGTATTTTCATAGGAATATCCTTCTTTTGGTTGGGAAAGTTTTCTGCTATAATTTTGTTGAATATATTTTCTGGGCCTTTGAGCTGGAATTCTTCTTCTTCTATCCCTGTTATTCTTAAGTTGGTCTTTTCATGGTGTCCCAGATTTCCTGGATGTTTTATGTTAAGAATTTGCTGGATTTGTCGTTTTCTTTGATCAATGAGTTTATTTTCTCTCTTGTATCTTCAGCATCTGAGATTCTTTCTTCTATCTCTTGTATTCTTTTGGTTATACTTGTTTCTGTAGTTACTGTTCCTTTATCCAGATTTTCCATATCCAGCCATCCTTCGGTTTGTGTTTTCTTCATTGCCTCCATTTCGGTTTTCAAGCCTTGAACTGTTTCCATTACCTGTTTGATTGCTTTTTCTTGGTTTTCTAGGGTATCGCTGAGGGATTTATTCATTTATTCTAAATTTTTGTTAGTCTTCTCATCCATTTCTTAAAGGAGTTTTTCACATCCTCTTTCATGGTCTCTATCAATTTAATGATACGATTAAAGTCGATTTCTTCTTCTTCTGGATTAGGTTGTTCAAGTCTTCCTGTTGCATATTTGCTGGATCCTGGTGTTATCATGTTGCTTTACAGGTTGTTGGATGAATTCTTGCATTGGCACCTGCCCATCTTTTCCTTTGAATGTGGTCAGGGGAGTCTAGGTGACTTGGTCCTTTTGTTGTGTCTGACTGTGTACTTGGGTGATTTTTCTTGTTCTGCCCTCTCTCAGGTCCCCTCAGTACTGGAGTTGGTTCTCAGTTCACCTCCTCCCTGAAGCCGGCTGTGGTGGTGATCTAAGGACCCCCTCTGGATGGCTCTCCTGGTACTTGATCAGGGCCACTTGCTGGCCAAGGAGCTTGTAGGCAAAGGTGCAGTCTTGGTAGATGCAGCTCTGTGGAACAAAGGAATCCCTGCTGTCCTGCGCTCACCACCTTGTCCCCAGAGCCTCAGCCCTGAAGCAGGCTGCTTTGTGAGATCCTAGGACCCCACAGATGGAAAAGGGAGCTTGGGGGTAAGCTGGGGTGGGATAGCAGAAAAACCAGTAGCCAGGAGAAGCCCTGCAGCCCAATGGCCAGAAAGTTTAGGGGGATAGGGTGTGCCTGCACCCCATTCCCTGGGGTGTCTGGGCAGGCACAGGGTGTGGACGCAGTTACCCTCCAGATGGCTCTGCTGGTACTAGATCAGGGCCACTTCTCTGTCCTTCACAGGTCCTTTGTCCTTCTTCAAGTCTCCTGTTGGGCAACAAATGTTGCTGCACAGTGTTGGGTTCAGTCTGGTCTGGGGAAAGAAGACTCAGAGACACCTTAAGAATGAGTTTAGCCTTTCCTGGCTACAGGGGGATTTTGCCTAATATTCTAAGAAATGAAGCACTTTCCCTTTACCAAGGTCATTTTTATTTTTCTCAAAACAACAGGAATGAAGCCTCCAAAAATACAATGCCAAGTGCAAATTCTCGATTCATCAGGTGCCATAGTTTTCCAGTTTCATGAATTGAGTTATGTTTAAACTTTTATCCTTGAGAAACTCTCACAAGATTCACATACGGTGACAAGAGAAACAAAGGTTATCTGCTAAATCAAAGATGGATTAAGGTTAGGTGCCAACACTCTGGAGCCAGGCCAGGTGTAGCCCACCGGGAATGCTGCCACATGATAGTATTTTAATAACTCCATGAGATCCATTTTGTAAAACTGTCCATCTTTTTAATTTTGTACCTTTGTATCATGTAGGCATATACATTGATAAGGCGATCAATGTCTGTGCAAAATATTCTAAGCAAATAGTCCATAGTAAATCTAGTGTTGCTCATATAAAGACTTTACAAGGTTTAGTGAGGGAAGGTCACTTTATGAATATCAAGAAGGGTGTTGTGGTGGAGTAACCTTAATCCCTATACTACATCTTTATGGGGAGCAAAAGTTAAACTATGTGAATGCAATGTGAAAATCTTTTGTTTGTTATTCTTCCCTTAGTATATATCTCATCTGGCCCTTTGGATACAAACCATTTGAACATAAGAGATATGGAAAGAAGCAATGTACCTCTCTGTCTCCTACAACACTTAGAAGATATGTAGTAGTCCCCCCTATGAGCAGATTTGGTGAATGTGATACAAATTTACAATTAATTGGTTTTCCAACTACACTGGGAATACAACAAACTCACACTGTAAAAAAGTCTTATGAGTACAAGGAGTGTGAGAATTCTTCTGTCTGCACTGGTTCACTTTGCACTTGTCGTGCGACTCACAGTATAGAAAAATGTTATGCATGCAGCCAGTGTGGTAGAATTCTGAGTTCTTCCAGTTCTGTTGAAAAATGTGATAAAGCTCATATGAGAAATCTAAGTGGTAAGTGTGAACTATCTACTAAAGTCTTTAACCTTCACAGGTATCTTCAAACACACAAAAGAAGCCATAATGAAGAAGATCTCTGTGAATATAATCAGGATGATAAAGACTTTAGATCTGTTTCCTGTTTACAATTACACCAAAGAACTCATGTGGAAGTAGAACCCTATAAATACAATCAATGTAGAAAAGACTTTTCACATCACAGTTGCTTTCAAGTACATAGAACTCGTACTAATGAGCAATCATGTAAATGTAGTCAGTGTGGTGAAGTCATGGCAAGTCACCATAATCTTAAAATACACGAAAGACTCCATCCTGGAGAGAAACCCTATGCATGCGTCCAATGTGGTAAAGCCTTTGTAAGTCGCCATAATCTTAAAATACATGGAAGAATTCATACTGGAGAGAAACCCTACATATGTGTTCAATGTGGTAAAGCCTTTGTACATTTAACTAGTCTTCGAAATCATGAAAAAATTCATAGTGGGGAAAAACCCTATGCATGCAATCAATGTGGTAAAGCCTTTACCTGTCGTAGTAATCTTCAAATACATGGAAGTAGCCATACAGGAGTCAAACCCTATGGATGTAGTCAATGTGGCAAAGCGTTTGCACACGTCATTTATCTTCAAAGGCATGAAAGAAGTCACAGTGGAGACAAACCGTATGAATGTAATCAATGTGATAAAGCCTTTGTACATGTAACTAGTCTTCGAAAACATTATAAAAACCATACTGGAGAGAAACCCTATGAATGCAGTCAGTGTGGTAAAGCCTTTGCAAGTCACAGTAATCTTCAAGCACATGAAAGAATTCATACTGCAGACAAGCCCTATGTATGTAATCAATGTGGGAAAGCCTTTTTAAGTCGCCGTAATCTTCAAATACATGAAAGAATTCATACTGGAGAAAAGCCCTATATATGTGATCAGTGTGGCAAAGCCTTTGCACATTTCACTAGTCTGCGAAATCATGAAAAAATTCATACTGGAGAGAAACCCTATATATGTAATCAGTGTGGTAAAGCCTTTGCATGTCGTAGTAATCTTCAAGTACATGAAAGTAGTCATACAGGAGTCAAACCCTATGGATGTAGTGAATGTGGCAAAGCGTTTGCACACATCATTTATCTTCAAAGGCATGAAAGAAGTCACAGTGGCGACAAACCGTTTGAGTGTAATCAGTGTGGTAAAGCCTTTACACAGTTCTGTCGTCTTCAGAAACATTTCAGAAGTCACACTGGAGAGAAACCCTATGAATGCAGTCAGTGTGGGAAAGCCTTTGCAAGTCGAAGTAATCTTCAAACACATGAAAGAACTCATACTGGAGACAAGCCCTTTGTATGTAGTCAATGTGGGAAAGCCTTTGCCAGTCGTCGTAATCTTCAAACACATGAAAGGAGTCATACCGGAGAAAAACCCTATGTATGTGATCAGTGTGGTAAAACCTTTGTAAGTCGCAGTAATCTTAAAATACATGGAAGTAGTCATACAGGAGTCAAACCCTATGGATGTAGTCAATGTGGCAAAGCGTTTGCACACATCATTTATCTTCAAAGGCATGAAAGAAGTCACAGTGGAGACAAACCGTATGAATGTAATCAGTGTGGTAAAGCCTTTACCCGTCACCGAAACCTTCAAACACATGAAAGGAGTCATATTGAAAAAGCCCCCGTGAATATAATTGATGCACTAAAACTTTGCAGGTCAGTGTAGTCCTCAAATACATCAAAGAATAGTGAAGAAAGCCAAAGAAATGACAATGTGATAATGCCTCTTCATGGTACAGTCTTCTTCAAAGGCATGAAAGAGTTACTGTCTGGAGAGAAGCATTATGAATCTAGTAAATTCAGTAAAGCTTTGCACACCACACATTATTCCCATTGAGCCAGCTCACTGATGCTCAAATAGGATTGGTAGAACTTTTCCATCAGTCAAGTATTGTCGTTTGAAATTATAAACAAATTGTCACCCAAGAACAGAGGAGCACAGAATGTTTTGAATAATACAACCTCTTTGCAGATGACAATGGTATTTATCCTGCCATCCCTTTTAAAAAATTTTGTTAGTTTATTCTAAGCACTAAATGCTTGTTCCTAACACTTTCTCAGAAACATGAATGGCAGAGAATCATCTCAGTGGGTAAAAGTGGTCGCTACTAAACCTGATGACCTGAGTTCAGTCTCTGGGACACACACATTACTCATACCAGTTTTTCTCTGATTACTACACTTGGGCTGTACCATATGCACACCACACACCCACACACGTGAATATTTTTGTAACTAGAATAATGGCCAGTGAGGTTGCTCACTTGTTTAATGCACTTGCTCCCAAACTTGACTCAGTTTGTTCTCTAGTACTGACATAGAAGAAGTAAAGAATACTCACCTGTAAGTTGTCCTCTGCCTACTAAATGCACAGCATGGCACAGGTGTTTACAAACTGTTAAAAATATCTAAAGAGGTGTAATTATCAAAGCAAAGAAAATAGCCAAAATATTGAGAATACAGGAAATGATTTACCAATTGAAATGAATACATTGTAGGATTCTGTCACATCACTGTTCAACAAAAATGAGAGTTACTGTTTGAATCTTCCATTATTTGTGTCTGATTCAAAGATAGGTCATTTTATAAACATATCTCAACTGATCATAGTGGTTTATTTTGGAGACAGGCAAATGGATCTTTCTGAGTTTGAGGCTATTATGGTTTACATAGTGAGTTCTAGGATACTCACGGCCATCTAGAGACATCCTGTCTCAACCAAAAAGAACATTTAGGTAACTCTAGCATATATCACAGTATGGGATTTTTCCTAGCTTAATCTGGACTCATGTCTAATCAGCTAAATCCTTCATTGTGTTCAATCACATCAAGAGAACTAACTGTGTTAAGAATGGCAATAAGAAGAAATGTGCAGAGCCCATTCACAGAGGGAAAGGAATCTGTTCAATCCTTTGTAGACCATGTGGCAGGAATTTTCATCACCTCCAAATGAGAGAAGATAGAAGGAGTCATGGGCATCTTCATCTTCCGAATTATAATGACATATTTGGATAATGGACAGTTGTCTCAGTACTTGTGCTATAGGGTACCCAATTTTGATTCCTAGTGCTCTCATCAGATGGCTCAGAACTACCTGTATTACAGCTCCAGGAAATCTGATGCATTCTTCTGTCTTCTTTTTGTACAAGATATGCAAATGGTGTAAAGACATATTTTTTAATATAGTTTTTCAAGTGTACAAATAAAAACAGAAGGTCCTTTTAAAATTATGGAGTCCTATGTGTGTGTATATATACATATATGTATAGTGTTTAAATATATGCATAAAAGATACTATATATTGTTAAAGGGCTTTCTTTTTGTATGTTTTTTACAAATTTAAATAAAAATAGTTTAACTTAAGTATGTTGTCAGAACATGGTCCTATAATGAAATCATGTGAGGCGATTTCTGAATGCTTGTGAGAACACTCCCAAGAATACAAAAAGAGTCTTGTGACCTCAGTTTCTTCAAAACAGAATTGTTCTTGGGATTTTTTTTTTATGTTCTTCCTAGGTGTAGCAGATAAAAGTGAGTTTACTTCAGATTACTCATTATTACTTGCTGCTGTTATTCAATTAAATGTTTAAACTATCTTTTCTATGCCTAATGGAAAAATGTTTTCCATGTCTGGCTTTGTCCTTGTTGTATACAGCTTGAAGTCATGATACCTTATATGACCATCTTAATTACCGCGTATAAAGTGTGTTGGGCCTTGAATAAAGTTGTCTGTTGTGAGAGTCTTTAGTCTGCCTCATTTATCGGCTCCATTCTTCCAGATCCCGCCTAGAACAATGGTGAGTAGGTACAAAAGGCGAGTGTGGGCCCTCGCAGAAGGAGGTAAGGGACAATAATGGGGCAGACACCAAGACGGGCTTTGACTTTGTCAGGCTTTTGCATCATTTTTTTTTTCTTAAAGAAAAGGGAAGCACAAGCATTAAAACCTCAACTATTCCACTGTCTGCAAGCTCCTTATGAGTATAGGCCCTGATTTCCAGAAGAAGAAACTTTAGATGAAGTATGGGACAGAATCCAAAATAATATTGAAAGGAACATGAATTAGGTGAGAAGCCTTCTTACAGGCTTCTATTATTCAATAAGGATGATACCCTCTTAGTCACCTCCAAAGAGGAAGACTTACAATCTATCTATGACATGACTCAGGACATAGTATGTAAAAATGGCTCTTTACTACACTAAAAAGGTACAAAGATCAGATATTGTGCAACGTTTGGGACAACTGGTTACTAGAGCAACTTTTACGCCACAAAAAAATATCCATACACAAAACAATTTAAAAAAACAGTTAACTTTCAGAAGTTATTAGGGGGTATGTAATTGCATACATTCCACTTTAGGAATGGCAAATTATGCACTAACCATACTATTTAAAAACTTTAGAAGGTTTCCTTGCACAGTCCTTGAATATTATCTCATGAGGCAAGAAAACAACTATAGCTATTTGAAACCAGACTAGAAGAGGCATTTGTGTATTATGAAGGTACTTTGCTGCCTTTAAACTTATTTTCCTCAGGAACTTATCTCCTATAGGTATCATAGTGCCAGAGGATGGAAAGTTTACACTATAATGGTCTCAAAATACTAAGTGCTTTCCTTACTCTTCTTGCTGTATTATATTAACCACTAAAACTCAGTGTTTAAGAGTGTAATACAAGTCTATGGATTTTCAGATTTTATTTGTAGATTATCATGGAAGGGTAGAAAATTATTCATTTGGCCAGCAATTAGATTTATTTTATGAACTGAATTTGTGATTACAAAGATTGCCAACCTCTCATTCCACAGACAGATACTTATTTTTATTGATGCCTTATCTAGTGGTATAGGAGGAATTCAGTCCTGATAACTCATCAATTTATTAATATTTCTCATTCCTGTGTGCAAGTGGTGTTTTGATTCATCTGTTGTGATTAATTCATTAACCCTTAAATATCACTTCAGATTCTGCTTATGTAGTTGGGTTGTTCCAGCAATAGAACCTGCTTCAGTTTTGTCTTCACATCCTGCTATGCTCCCATCACTACAGGAACTACATCAGGTTCAAAATCTTCACACATCCTTTGTTTATTATTCAAACTCATGCACATTTTAACCTCTGTGTCATTATTGTAAAAATAAAGAAGCAAGCTTATGCATGAACCTGCCTGATTTTCACTTCTCCATAACAGAAACATCAACACTGCACACTGATACTAATGGACTTCATGTATATACCATACTCTGCTGAAACAAGTGAGACAATTTGTACAGGAATGCCCTATTTTTGTTCTCTTATACTGCCGTGGCCATGTAGCTGAAGGTATTCCCAGAGTTAAAAACACTAAAGAATCATGACAAATGAATGTCATCCACTTTGTTCTTGTCCCTCATATGCCAAATTTGCATACAGTGATACTTATTCCAAAATTCTTTGGGCAGTTCTTCAATCCTCAGAGAATGCTTCTGCATTTTGCTCTTCTACAATCTTTTGCTGTTATGTGAGTCCCTACTTCTATAAAATCTAATTGTGGACCAGCCTATGTACATAAATCTGCATGGCATGAAATGTTAATCATATTACAGGCATTCCTTATAATCCTCAAGGCCAGTTTACAATGGAAAGAGCTTATAGAACATGAAAATAATTATTATAAATGAAAAGGGGGGCTGGGTAGTAGTGGTGTATAGTGGGAGGAGGCCACGTGTTGCTTCCTGGCCGCTTAACCCAGAAATAACCACACAGATACTGTATTAATTAAATCACTGGTTGGCCCATTAGCTCTAGCTTCTTATTGGCTAACTCTTACATATTAATTTAACCCATTTCTATTAGTATGTGTATGGCCACATGGCTGTGGCTTACCGGCTAAAGTTCCAGCGTCTGTGTCTGGGGGCTACATGGCGTCTCTTTGACCCTGCCTCCTTTCTCCCAGCATTCACTTTAGTTTTTCCTGCCTAGCTCTGTTCTTTTGCCCTAAAACAGGACAAGACTTTTTTTTTTTAATTCATCAACAAATAAAAGACAGAATAACACGCATAGACAGAAGGACCTCCCACACCAGTGGTGCTTGCCTTTAATCCCAGCACTCAAGAGGCAGAGTCAGGTGCATGTCTATGAGTTTGAGACCAGTCCAGTCCAAAGAGCAAATTTCAGGACAGCCTGGACTGCACAGAGCAACACTGTCTCAAAAAAACGGAAAAAAAGAACAAAAAAAGGGAAGCACAAAAGGGTATTCTTTCACTTACTCTTGATTTTTAAGATTCTCCAGGTGATATATATTTGAGAGCTAAAGATCATTTCTCTACCGAGCATTCTGAACTGCCTTTAAATTGCCCTGCGTGGTTTAAACAATTTGAGACGTGGAATCCTGGTTCACTGAAGAGAATTGGGAAGTGGATGCATCTGTCATTACCAATTTATGTACCGAATCATTACAAATTCCTCTTCAGATCTGCTGGCTCCTGGCCATCAAGGAGAATGGTAGAGGGTGGAAAGATAGTGAAAGTCAACATTCAGCTAAGAGCAAAACCCAATATTGAGTGTACCATCAGTTTTTATGTCTGCCCACCAGGCTCCAAGTTAAGGCCCTATAAGTGAAGACAATAGTTGTTCTGAGGAATACGGGGGATCCTATGTCACCTGAGAATCTTTTT
>PVIU01032641.1:0-13322 GCA_004026605.1 Ondatra zibethicus | reverse complement strand
CACATCACTTACATTGATGCATAAGCACAGATCAATACAATCCTGAGGAAGAATCAAAGTTTACACAACCACTCATCATGTTGAAAGAGTGTTGTAATTGCTTCTTGTACTCTTCCCAACAGTTGATGCAATATATGCATCATGGAAGCTGGAAAGACAGTTGGAAGCAAATGATGCTGAACCAAACCACTCAAGTTAAACTAGTCCTTTCCCGTCTGCACAATGGGGTGATTGGATCTTGCTATTTGGTCAAGCATAGTCAGGCACTTTTTCTCTAAGCAAGACAGTTCAGAATGACCTCAGACGTTTCCCCTCTGAATATGGGCTCCCCAAACTGTTCCTATTCTCAAGGCATCTCACACTGTGCCTTTTTGATGACTGGTTATCAGAATATCCCTTTGATTATAGAAGCTGTCAGGCCTTTCTGCTATTACAAATAACACCCAAGGCCTTCCCTCTCTATTTAAGGAAATTCACAAGAATAACTGGTTTTTACTGAAGTCATCTCAAAATTTCCATTTTTCTCAAGGTGACCAGGATCAAAGGATCCTCAGATCATCCCCCCATATGCATGTGGGCCTCAGGATTATCCCTGTAATGGAGGACCTTAGATCTTTCCCCTCTAACTACGTCCAGTAGGAAAATACATGTGTGACCAAAGGGACTTCATCTTGCTCTGCTTTGAGGTGACAGAGCCTCAGACTTAGGTCATCTTTGCTTCATTAAAGTCACCAGAATGAAGAGGTCTCATTTTTCATGCACACACCAGTGTAGCTGATGAGAACTGGAGCCTGCCAACCATGACTGCTGAGTGATGTTCAGATTGCCGCCAGTCCTGCCACAGTGTTCCTGAAGATGTGAATCTTCTAACCTGGGATGAAGTCCTTCCTCCACTGCACAAGGTAGACTACAATGTTCCCTTTTGCCTAAATGGTTTGTGACTTTGCTTCTCTCTTTAAGTCTGCCAAAGTCTTCCATTCCTAACCACCATCTATTTCTGTCAATTAGACCTCAAATGCACACTCTGTAACCAAGAGGGCCTGATATCTATTCCACATGACTGAGGGGGCAGGGAAGAGCTATAACTGCCTGAGGCCCCAAAACTTTCAAATTCCAACCAAAAAGGCCTTCAAAACTTACCCTCACTTAGCAAGGATCCAATCATTCCCTTTTTGATGAAGGAGGGCTCAGACCTTCCCCTTCTACTTAAATTTGTTTCACCCCCAATACATCATCTGAAAGGGTCATCATTATCCTCTTTTTCTCCAGGGCCCTCAAATTCAGCGTGTCTAACTCAGCATATCATAGCATCAGACACTATTCGGGAATACTTGGTCTTTCCCCTCTATCTAGGGGGAAATAAAACTTTCTCCCAAATCCCAAGATGGCTTGAAATATGTCCCCCTTTGCCCAAGGATGACTCAAGCCTACCAGCTCTACTATGGGGCATATAAATCTTGTTCTCTTGACTATGTATGTCTGCTATATTCCTAACTGTCTAGGATTGCTTCAAACTTTCTTCCTGCTGTTTATAATCTAAGACATTACCTTCTGAACAAAGGAGCCTCAGGATTATCTTATCTGACCAATGGCTTCTTAGACTGAAAATGACCATCCAACCACTTGGAAAACATGCAATGATTTCTGCCCAGCCTTTCACAAGCCCACAAAAGGTATGGATATTCTCAATACTGAAAAAGAGTTGGAAGCTGATTGGGCTGAACCAGACCTTCCTTTGCTCCACAAGGTGTTTACTTTATGCTTAATGGAAAATTGCCTTTCCTATTTCATTGAACATTGCCATAAATTTAAACCTCTGACAAGTAGGTGTAGACCTTCACCTGCGCAAAAAATGTCTCCGAAATTCCAGTTATGACCAGAATGCATTAATATTTCTCATCATTCACATGAATTCTGCCACATTACATTTTTGATGAAGGGCATAATGGTCCTTCCATTTTTGTCCAAAGTACCAAGGCCCTACCCCATCTTACATAGTGAGATTTAGACATTCAGATCAATAAAGAGTGCCTCAGGCCTGCCTTGTGTGATCAAGGAAATTTCACAGTTGATTCCATACCTATAACTTCTAATTTGGGTGGCCTGGAAACTAGTGTTCTGACTAAAGAGATCTCAGAGCTCTCTGGACCAGGTCCCTGAACACAGAACAGCAAGATGAGGGTAACTCAGACTATTGTCTGCACTCTAGTCTCTTAGACAGAGAATTCCTGTCCTACATGAAGAGGAATTTGTGGATGGACCTATACCAGATGAAGAAATTGAATCACAGACTTCTGTTGTGCAGCCTCTTAGAAGACTTCTAAGACTGCTGACATGCCTGACATGGACATTCAGAAAATGTGTATTCTAGATTGTGATTTCAAGTTTGGTTCTGATGAAGAAGTGAGTGCCTGGGACTTTCTATATTTCTCAGGGTACCATTCAAGCTTCAGCTTCTGCCCAATAAGGTCACAGACATATGACCAAGGGAGGATGAGATTATTCTACCCAGTCCCAGGGAGCTTCTGATCCCTCCTTCTAAGTTAGAGGGTCTTAGATCTTTCGCCTGCTCCCAAAGTGGTAGCAGGAATTCTTCTTCTGCCCACTTAGGCTTTCCCTGCCTACCTAAGTTCTGCCTTGCCATAGGTTCAAAGCAGTTTCTTATTTATTAATAGTAATCACAGCACACAGAGGGGACTCCTACATCATGGAAATGCTCCACTTACCCAGAGATGTCTGAGAGTATCCTCTCTTTCTTCAACCAGAGCTGCTGCAAGGTCATGATTTTCATAGCCATTCATGTACACAAGAGAGCAGCCTGTAATACTCTTCCCTGTAACATTTGCTGCTTTCTCCATCTTGTTATTGGAAACATTTTGGCAGTGGTGGGTTTAAGATTAATGTACTGTTTAGGATTGAGAATTCAGTCTGTTATGCTTAATACTTTGAGAACTTCTTCATTGACTTCTGTCCACTGCAAAATAATCTTTTATGATTGAGGTTGACATCAGAATAGCTCTATTGGTATGCACGTACATAATCTCACGCAACTTGGTGGAATGACCATTTAGCAAGATAACATTACCATGTACTGCCTTGAATCAAACATGAAACAAACATCAAACTTCCTTCTGAGGAGCAAGTATCCAATCTAATCATAAAACGGTTGATTACTCCATAATAGGCTTGCAAATATTGTATCACCAGATGTCTCTTGCCTGTAAGGTAAGTATTTCAGATACTAGGTCTAAAGTTGGGTAAGACCATTGATGATTTTTCTACAAAAATTAGTTTGAGAGCACCTTTTATCATTATGAAATTTAGGCAGTAGGTAAGTAGTTTGGTGGTTGATTTGAGACTGATTTCTTGATATCACTTAGCTAAAGCTCATAGTATCTTCAGAAGTATCATCTTACCCTGGGTATAGTGGCTAAAGAACATGGTCAGTTAAGCAAAATTAAGAATGTGTTGAAATTATCTTGGAGATCTACTACTTTGCTAATTTCAAAGTTAATGATTGTATTCATAACATTTATATACTTAGAAATATGTAGTAATGTACATATATAACAAAATATGTATATATAAGAATACATATAAATCATGAATATATATAACAATAATTAATGTGAAAAGAGGACATTGAGTTGAATGGGTGCATGATCTTAGAGAAGCTAAATAATACGGTGAACCCAAAGAAAAACATATAGATCCTCCTGGAAATTGGAAGCAGACAAGATAGCCAGGCAAAAGTTGGGACCATGGGGGTGGGGTAGAGGGAAGGGGAGAGAGAAGGGAAAAGGGTAGGATTGGGGAGAGCTTGTGGGAGTGGGATGGTTGAGATGGAGGAAGGGCAGATATGGGAGCTGGGAAGACGAGGTCTTAATTACGGGAGCCATTTTAGGGTTGGCAAGAGACTTGGCTCTAGAGGGGTTTTCAGGTGTACACAGGGCTGTACCCAGCTAGGTCCTTGGGCAGTAGAGGAGAGGGTGCCTGAACTGGCCTTGTCCCATAGCCACACTGATGAATATCTTGAATATCACCATAGAACTTTTGGCCGGCGATGGATGAAGATAGAGACAGAGACCCACATCGGAGTACTGTACTGAGATCCCAAGATCCAGTTGAAGAGGGGAATGAGGGAGAAGATTAGCAAAGAAGTCAGGACTGCGAGGGGCTGAGATCCCAATGAGACAGTGTGTCTGATCTAATGGGAGTTCACCAAGGCCAGCTGAACGAACATGTGATCAAACCAGACTCTCTGAATGTGGCTGACAATGGGGGCTGACTGAGAAGCCAATGATAATGGCACTGAGATTTGATTCTACTGCATATATTGGCTTTTTGGGATCCTAATGTGTTTGGATGCCTGCATGGAGCGGGGAGGGCCTTGGACTTCCCACAGGGCATGGTTCTCTGTGCTCTCTTAGGACTGGAGGGGGGACGGGGATGGTGTGTGGGGACTGGGAGGGAAATGGGAAGAGGTGGAAATTTTGAATGGTATTTATAAAGCAATAAAAAAGAAACTATATTAATTAAATCATTCTTGGCCCATTAGCTCTAACTTCCTACTGGCTTACTCTACATATTAATTTAACCCTTCTCCATTAATCTGTGTATCACCATGAGGTCATGGCCTGCCAGCAAAATTTCAGCACATCTATCTCTAGCAGCAGAACCATGGTGTCTGCCTGACTCTACCCTTCTTTCTTCCCTCATTCAGGCCATCACTTCTGCCGAACTAAGTTCTTCCTTATCAGTAGGCCAAGGCAGTTTCTTTATTCATTAGTGGTAGTCACAGTACACAGAGGGAACTTCCACATCATCTCCCCATTTCTGTTTATATAAAAAAAATAGCTTTTAACTTTAACATAGTAAGATAGCATATAACAAAACAGGTATCAAGCAAGAATTACAGTTACAATATTTCTATTTACTTTACCTTTTATCATAACTAAGGAAAACTATAACTATCTCTTTGTTCTTCAACTATATCAAAGACTCCAGAAAGATGTAATATTACCTAAGAAAACTGGAAGTGCATTGTAAGCAACTTACAAAACTCTAGAAATGACAGAGACATCTCTCTGTCTGGACAGTTACCAAAGTTCTTCTGAACCATTGGGCATCCATCTTCAGCCTACAGTCCCATAGTATCCACCAGACTCTTCCATGAAGCATGAAATTTCAAAGACAATTCTTCCCATATGGGTAGTTTGCCAGTCACCTTCTTCTGTATTCTGCAGAATATCTTTCACATTCTTTCATGAAGCAGGAACCCCAAAGGATCGTCTCACCTTTAGGCAAGTTCAGCAGTCATTTTTCTGTGGGTTTTGCATGTCCAGTTCATCTAATAAACCCCATAAGGAGCCTTTTCAATGCCCATCATCCTCTTGAAGTAGCTGGTGCTGCCAGGAGCAGATGTGTCTCACTGTCATGAAAAGTCTTAAGGTTGTTTACATTTTAAAGGTCTCTGAAAGATTTGAAGAATACCCATCTAACAGAAATACATCTCTGTACATCTAGAAAATCTAACATGACTACAAACTTGACTATTATAGATAAGTATCTATTAACATATATTTCTTAATTATACATTACATTTTAAAATGAGCTACACAAACACAATACCTTAATCAAGATCAGCAGTGTACCTTAAGATCAACAAAATTTACCTTAAATTTGTATCAATATACCAAGATCTATACCAATGCAAACTACCCACCTCTATAGCTTATCCCCCTCTAAACGTAAAGAAACACAAACAATATTAAGAACATGGGCACAGTACTGTCCAAACTCCTTTCTGTTTTTTATTGGGCAAAGAATTTTCTTTGTGGAGGTGTTTACAGCAACATTTCAGGAGGTCTTGATCCATCAAAGCATATTGGTCTAGAAGGAATCCACAGGTTCTCATCTTCTGGGAAAACTAAAGAAGAACTTCCTTTCTAAAGCAGCATATCCTCAGACTCAAATTTTGGAATCAAGATACCTTTATGTTGGTTGAACTTAGCAGTCCATACAATGAAATGCCTCTCTATACTTAGCTCTTTCACAGTCAAAAATTTCAAGAAAATATAATAATATACATAATCTAAACTCTCTGTGAATTTTCCATCTTTATGTGGCTTATTTTTCTTTACTCCTTTTAATCTATGGCTGTCTATACTCTGTCTCTTTAAAGACTTTTTTTTTTACTTCTTTTTCAACTCTCTATGCTCTTTTTTCTTTCTTCCAAGCCTACGTACATTTATCCAACACTGTGACCCATTTAGAGTTTTTTTTATGTTTGAATCTGTCCTTATTGCATTATCTGTAATTCTTTACTGTCTTGAAGAGCTTTGAAAATGGTAAGCAGGTCGGTTGCAGCTGCTCTGGATGCTGGCTCTGCCTCTCTCCACTTTCAAAATGGTAGATATACCATTACTGCCAGGTCTCATCATGGTGGATGATTTTCTTTGATGTGTTCTTGATTTGGTTTGCCAGTATTTTATTGAGAATTTTTGCATCAATGTTCATGAGTGAGATTGGTCTGTAATTCTCTTTCTTTGTTGAGTCTTTGTGTGGTTTTGGTATCAGGGTAATTGTAGCTTCATAAAAAGAGTTTGGCAATGACTCTTGTGTTTCTATTATGTGGAACACTTTGAGAAGTATGGCCATTAGCTCTTCTTGAAAGTTCTTGTAGAATTCTGCACTAAATCCAACCAGCCCTGGGCCTTATTTGTCGGGGAGTATTTGGTGATAGCTTATATTTCCTCACAGCTTAAAGGTCTACTTAGGTTGCTCCTCTGGTTTTGATTTAAATTTGGTATATGGTATCTATCTAAAAAAAATTGTCCATTTCTTTTACATTTTCCAATTTTGTGGAGGACAGGTTTTAGTAGTAAGGTCTAATGATTCCCTTAAATTCCTTAGTGTCTGTTGTTATGTCCCTCTTTTCATTTCTAATTCTGTTAATTTGTATGTTCTCTCACTGCCTTTTAATTAGTTTGGATAAGGGCTTGTCAATCTTGTTTATTTTCTCAAAGAATCAGCTCTTTGTTTCATTGATCCTTTGTATTCTTTGTATTGTTTTCTGTGTTTCTATTTTGTTGATTTCAGCCCTAAACTTGATTATTTCCTGTCTTCTATTCCTCTTGGGTGAGTCTGCTTTTTTTTTTCTAGAGCTTTCAGGTGTGCTGGTTAGTCTCTAATGTGGGCTTTCTTTGTTTTCTTTATGTGGGCACATAGTGCTATGAACTTTCCTCTTAGCACTGCTTTCATAGTGTTCCATAGGTTTGGATATGTTGTGCATTCATTTTCATTGAATTCAAGGAAGACTTTAATTTCTTTATTTCTTCCTTGACCCGAGGGTGGTTTAGTACTGAGTGTTCACTTTCCATGAATTTGTAGGCTTTCTGGGAGTAGTATTTTTGTTAAATTCTAATTTTACTCCATGGTGATCAGATAAGACACAGGCGGTTACTCCAATTTTTTGTATCTGTGGAGGATTGCTTTGTTACCAAGTATGTGATTTACTTTACAGAAGGTTCCATGAGATGCTGAGTAGAAGACATATTCTTTTTTGTTTGGGTGGAATGTTCTATAGATGTCTGTTAAGTCCATTTGAATCATTACATCTGTAAGATCTGTTATTTCTCTGTTAAGTCTCTGTCTGGTTGACCTGTCCATTAGCAAGAGAGGAGTGTTGAAATCTCCTACTATTGGTGTGGGGTTTGATGTGTGACTTGAGTTTTAGTAATGTTTCTTTTACATATGTGGGTGTTCTTGTATTAGGGGCATAGATATTTAGGATTGAGATTTCATTTTGATGAACTGTTCCTGTTATGAGTATAAAGTGTCCTTCTCCAACTCCTCTGACTGATTTTAGTTTGAAAACAATTTTTTTAGACATTTGGATAGACACACCCACTTGTTTCTTAGGTCCCTTTGATTGGAAAACCTTTTCCCAACACTTTACTCTGAGGTAGTGTCTGTCTTTGAGGTTGAGGTGTGTGTCTCATAAACAGCAAAAGGCTGTATCCATTCTCTTCACCTGTATCTTTTTATAGGTGAATTGAGTCCATTGATATTAAGCAATATTAATAACCAGTGGTTGTTAATTCTGGTTATATTTCGGTAGTAGTGTTTGTGGGTTTTCCTTCTTTGGGTTATGCTGGTAGGGGTTTATCAGATGTCTGTGTTAGTGTGGGTGTAGTTAACTTCCTACGGTTGAGGATTTCCTTCTAGGGCTTTAAATATATATCCTAGTATGAGGATGGATTGGAGCTCAGCGCACGCAACCCAGGGAAAATCATCTCCTCTCCAGTGTCCTTTGTAGGGCCACCAAAGGACAAGACAGTCGCCTCCACCGCTCCATGTGGGGCAAGACTGGCCAGCTTCACAGAGGTAAGGAATTCCTAGATACTGTCTCAGCTGCCAAGTCAGACCTGGTAGCGTCCATAGCTTCTACAGAGCCAGTGGTGAGTGCCTGAGGGGCAGTGTCCAAGTACACTGAGGTGCCTGAAATGGTGAGGGAGGAAGAGGTGCTACTGCTGCTCACTGGTTAGGAGCCTATTCCACCTTCATGCCAGAGCAAAGCTGAAGTTTCCAGCTGAAGAGTGCAGCTGGGCCAGGTTCTTCTCCTTCCAGTTTCTTCTGTCCATACAACAGCAGCTGTGCTTGGTAAATTCACAGCTGAAGCCCTGTCTGCTGATCTTCCCCAAAGAGCACTCCAGCATGTGTGCAGTGCTCTTGGGGATACACCCCCAAGATGACCAAGCAGAGAATTTCTTAACACAATTCTCTGTGTTACCAGCTCCAGGTCTACCTGGGCCACAGCCTGGACAAGTGCAGTTAGAAGATCCCTTTCCAGGTACTCTTCACCAAGACCCACAGGGAAAGACAGGCAGAGAGAGTGTTTTAGGGTTTAGGGCTTAGTGTTTTGGGATTAGGGCATTTTTGGTGGGAGACTAATCACTCAGCTCTTTTTCCTTTGTTTCAGGGGGTGCTTGTGCCTATAGGGGCTATTCTTCTGATTCATTCAGGTGGTGATATGTATAAAGTTTTTAAGGCCAAACATTGATAATGTACATGAATATTATATATGTGTGTTTCTCGGTGTGTGTGTGTGTGTGCATCCATGGAGGTATATATATGTGTGTATATATATTATGTGAACAAGTAAATCAAATGAAATTGAAAGGCTTAAGAAAATCTCCATAGGCAGCTTTCTCTCCTTTCCTAGGTTGCTGCTCCAGAAGTCATAATACACACTATGCATGGACCAATAATTACATATAACCTATTTGAAAGAGTAACTACAGACCTACATAAAATTTTTCTCTTCGGGGAAAAACACTGACACAATGTAGAGAAAATGTAGGCATTATATGAAAAATGCAGAAAATATTAGAGGCTATATCACATAGCTCTAGTAATAAAACCCTCATGATAGCCAAAATTAGACATGCTAATCAAGGGATTTGAAGCAAAGTTCCAGATAAAAATCCACATACCTATGAACACCTAATATTTTATACAGAAACTAGAAATCTACAATAGACAACAGAAATCATCTTTAACAAATGGTGCCAGTCTACCTGAATGTCGGTGTGCAGAAGAAAGGAGATAGTGCCATGTTTGTCAGCATGTACGAAACACCAGTCCCAGTGATTCAAAAGCCTCACATAAAGCCACATGTAGTGAACCTGATAGAAGAAGCTAGGAAATAGCCTTGAATGCATTGCCACAGGAGACTATTTCCTAAACAAAGCACTGATCGTGCAGGCACTAAGATCAACATATAATAAAAGGTACCTCACAAAAACTAAAAGCTGGAAAGCAGAGAACACTGGCAATAGGACAAAACAGCTGCAGTGCGGTCCCATGTGGAGGAGTGCTAGAAACACAAATTCATGTTCACTGTGGCCTGCAACAAGATAGAAGGCAAGTTTGCCATACCCTGCCAGAGCAGGAGGGCCCAGAGGCAGAGGAGTGGTTTCCGGGAACAGATGGGGACTCCTGTACCAGATGGAAGCAGCTGCCTCTGCCATGGCACTGTGGAGTCCTGGAGCACCATAGAGCCCTTCCTAGGCCAAGGATTGTTCCCTTAACTCCACATCCTTTCCACCATAATCTATTGTTAGTGTGTTTGATCTTAGCCATTCTTACAGGTGTAAGATGGTATCTCAGAGTTGTTTTGATTTGCATTTCTCTAATGGCTAAGGATGTTGAACCTTTCCTTAAATGTTTTACAGCCATTTGAGATTCTTCTGAGAATTTTCTGTTTAGTTCTCTACCCTATTTTTAATTGGATTATTTGTCTTAGATGTGGTGCCAAGCTTTGAATTTCCAGATAAATGTTTTTAATTTTGAGTGCCTGTAAAACTCAGAAAGCAGGCCTGGAGGGAAGTAGGAAGGCAGAGGAAATGCACTGTGGAAGGGGTAAGGAAATCTTGCAAGTAAAATGTTTTAATCAGTGATGGGAGAAACGTGGTGGTGGGGAAAGAGTTAACCAAAACTAAGCATGGAAGAAAAAATTCCTTTTGGAAAAATAGTACATTTGAAGTCATTTAAAATCATTTAAGGGGCTGGTTAAATAGTTTAGCATCTAAAAGTACTTGATGCCAGCCATATGCTGTTGAGTTTGATGTTAGGAAACCACATGGTGGAAGGTAGGAAAACGATCCAGAAAGTGATGTTCTGGCCACTACACATGGACTGTGGCTTGCCACCAAGCCTAATGAATGGAGTTGCATCCTTGGAAGCCTAAGTAAAACAACTGAATGAAGGAGCCCTGCATGCATGGATAAAGTTCCTCCCAGAAGATTAAGTTGATTAAACAAAGGTTCCAATACTGTGAAATAGTTCCCTCTGTGATGTAAAGTAAGGGGGCTCCTATCAAACATTAAAGGCTGCTGCTAATGTCCTTATTTACACATGAGAATTAGATTGTAGGATGATTCTAAATACACTATACACTTGGAATAAAGGACATTTAAAATTTATATTGTATCTGTGCTGGCTAGCTTTCACAGTACTAGAAGCTTCTATGCAAGCTACTCGATGAAGAAAGTTGGTAATGATTCTACCCATCTGTAGACCCTGCATGTGACAACTTGCCTGGCAAGATAGTCTCCGTGTGATAGTGTGTTGACTCTTATAGGAACAATAAACTTTGTGATTTGATTTTAGGTCTACCACACTGCAGGGAACTCTTGGCTAGTTCTGTAAACCTGGTTCAGAGCCTAATGACTGAGGCCATGGTGATATAATATGGAAATCTCTGATTCTAGAGACTGGAACCTTTGCTGAACATCACAGCCAGAGTTCATAACATACGTTGAGGTCATTTAAGATATAAGGCTGCTATCTTACTGTGTACTCAAACTGATTCTTTAGCCCACTTTTAAGAGGACAATGTAACAATTACCGTAACAATTACCACTACATTACTCGGTCTTCCTACATAGCCACCTTTTACAAACTAAACTAAGACATAACTGTAACCTTAACTTATTTTTCTGTGCCCCTGATCCAGAACCAATGTGTATCATTTGTATAAAACAGCAAACATACTGGCCAGCAAGTGGCTCTGATACAGTACCAGTAGATCCATCCTAGTGTTAAGTGTGTGCCCACCTAGCTGGCCAGGTGCCCTCCAATCCCCTAAACTTTCTGGTCATTCAGGGGGGCTTCTTCCCGGCTACTGGCTTTTCTACTTATCCCACCCCAGCTTGTCCCCAAGCACCCCTTTCCATCTGCGGGGTCCTAGGATCCCCCAACTCATCCTGCTTTGGGGCTGAGGCTCTGGGGACACAGTGGTGAATGCAAGGCTGCAGGGGTTTCTTTGTTCCACGGAGCCGGCATCTACCAAGCCCACCCTTTTGTTTGCGAGGTCCCTGGCCAGAAAGTGGCCCTGATGCAGTACCAATAGACCCATCCAGAGAGGTAAGTGTGTGCACACCTGGCCAGCCAGACACCCCGGGAAGGGAGTACAGGCACCCTCCCATCCCCTCAACTTTCTTGCCATTCAGTGGGGCTTTTTACCGGCTCCTGGCTTTCTCTTCATATCCCATCCTAACTTGCCCCCAAGTACCCCTTCCCATCTGCGGGGTCCTAGGAAACCCAACTCAGCCTGCTTTGGGGCTGAGGCTCTGGGGGACACAGTGGTGAGTGCAAGGGTGCAGGGATTTCTTTGTTCCATGGAGCCAGCATCTACCAAGCCCACCATTTGTCTGCCAGGTCCTTGCCCAGCAAGTAGCCGATATCCAGTACTGGTAGATGCATCCAGAGGGGTCCTTAGATCCACCACCACAGCCTACTTCAGGGAGGAGGGGATCTGAGAGCCAACTTCAGTGCTAAAGGGACCTAAGAGAGGGCAGAACAAGAAAAATCCCCAAGTACACAGTTAGCCACAGCAAAAATCAGACCCGGCCACCGAGAATTCCCTGACTGCATTGGAAGGAGGAGATGAGCAGGCACCAATGCAAGAATTCATCCAAAAACATGAAAAGCAGCAAGATAACACCAGAATCCAGCGAATATGCAACAAGAAGACTTGAACAACCTAATCCAGAAGAAGTAGAAATATAACATTATGAAATATTAAATTAAATATTAAATGTTACATTAAATATAACATTATGAAAGTGAAAGAGACCATTAAAGAGGATGTGAAAAACTCCTTTAAAGAAATGGATGAGAAGACTAACAAAAAGAAGAAATGAGTAAATCCCTCGAAGGCACACTAGAAAACTAAGAAAAAGCAATTAAACAGATAATGGAAACAGTTCAAGACTTGAAAACTGAAATGGAGGCAATGAAGAAAATCTGGGTAAATGAACAGGAACTACAGAGACAAGTATAGACAACAGGATATAAGAGATAGAAGAAAGAATCTCAGATGCTGAAGATACAATAGAGAAAATAAACTCATTGTTCAAAGAAAACAACAAATCCAACAAATTCTTAACACAAAACATCCAGGAAATATGGGACACCATGAAAAGACCAAAGCTAAGAATAATAGGGGTAGAAGGAGAAGAATTATAGATCAAAGGCCCAGAAAATATATTCAACAAAATTATAGAAGGAAAGTTTGCCAACCTAAAGAAGGATATTCCTATGAAGGTACAAGAAACATACAGAACAATGAATAGACTGGATCAAAAACAAAAAATCCCTTCACCATATAATAATCAAAACACAAACATACAGAATAAAGAAAGAATATTAAGAGCTGCAAAGGAAAAAGGTCAAGTAACATATAAAGGTAAAACTATCAGAATTACACCTGGCTTCTCTATGGAAACCATGAAAGCCAGAAGGTTGTGGATAGA